>JARYGA010045668.1:0-32323 GCA_030545235.1 Helianthus tuberosus | reverse complement strand
GGAAAATGATAGAAAAGTCGGGTTTTTGGTCGGGTTCAAATAATGATAATATGAGATAATATAATCGTGCTTGTGTCTAGTTTGGGATATGCGGGTAGGCTCGATTCGGTTCTGGGTTCCTTTGATCTTAAATATACCTAATTGTCGGTCTACTAGTGGGTTCTCATCTAGGGAAAGTGGGGAAATTGAAACCGTCAAAAATAGTATAAGGGATGCCGTTATAAGCTAAGATAGTTAGAGTTTTTAGTCATTATCTCGCTGAAAAGGAAAAAAAAAAATAAGTGAGCTAGAAACTAAATGAAAGTAACACAGGTCTATGTAATCCGAGTTGGGGATAGCGACTCTACAGTCGGAATGCCTCTGGGATGTGTGAAATCGCCTTGCCGAATAAAAGTACCAAAACCTAAGTAATCTGTGGTTGGGGATAGCGACTCTACAGCCGGAATACCTCTTGGTTAGGGAAAGCATCGTCTAGCTTCACGAAAAAAAAAGAAAAAAAAAAGAGCAAAAAGCAAAGTCTAAGTTCGTATGAAAAAAAAAAGAAAAATAAATAAATAGATTTGATTTTAAACTCTCTTGATCTTGGTATAAAACGGTTAGGAAATAACCCAGTGGTTGTTCCTTTTGTCCTATAAGCTTGAGGGGGGATTAGGTGGACTTGCGATTCTTAGTGTGAGACCCTAGGTAGATTGACCGAACTTGAATTAAATTGCATGATAAGGGCTTGGAACCGGGTTGGGTTTAAGAGGATCAATATACTTGCAATCGCGGCTAACACGAGTTTCGATTTTAATAAAGTAACTTATACTTTGGCCCGTTCGATTTTTCCGACTATGATTCCGTTTGCATAATTCTTTTTCGAGGACGAAAAAATGTTAAGTGTGGGGATATTTGATGTATTGTAAAATACATCTTTATTCGCGTCTATGTTTGTTCGGTTTTAGTTAGATTTAGTGTCGTTTTAGTTTAGAATGTATATACGTTTGATATTTTGTGTTTTCCAGGTTTTTGTAGCCAAAAGGAGCAAATATGAGTGAAAATATGGAAAGGCGAAAGTCTGGAACGGAAACCGGAAGTTCGGATGCGAAACAAAGGTGAAAAAGCACATCTGGGGCTTCCAGGCGGCCCGCATGAGCTAACCATGAAATCTGTCGCGGGCCGTTTTAACTTAACAAAGGATTCCGGAGATAATGGACGCGGGCGGCCCGCTTGAACTTACCCTTGTCTACTATGCGGGCCGCGAGAGCTAGTAATACGCGAAATCAGATCGTATTCAGCAAGGAATTTTAGGGTTTTGGGATTATATATTGATCATAATCATAATCAGTCGAGGGAGGACAAACTAAGACGAATTGGGACGAACTTTGGACGACTTTGAGGGCTGATTAGAGGCGTTTGAAGGCTCGGTACTGCTGTGAATCATCGGAGATCGTTAGGGAGCATTCGGGATTGAAGTTAACGGGTTACACAATCTTGTTTCTTTGTCTCTCGTTTGTTTTACTTGTTTAATGATGAATTCTGTTTATTGGATTATGAACTTGTCTTTGAACATGATTAGCGGCTAAATTTCTATTACTACCTAGACATGGATGATTGATTGCAATAAGTTTTTTATTATTATTGGATTTATGGAAGCTATGGATTGTTTATAAATTGTAAACGGTTTGTTCTATCAGTTAGATGTGTTTGCGTGCTTGATATTATTTTATCATTGATTATTGCTTCGCTTGAATCTTGGTGACGGTCTTTATCACGGAATAGAGTCGGGCTAGGGTTTTAGGTTTTGGTGAGTGTCTATATCACATAATAAACCTTTGATCCTTTAGGGTGAAAAGTGCACAAGTAACCTTAGAAGTAATAGTTGGTAATTTTATAAAATCAAGTGTTCTACTAATCATCAATAGCTGTAAGGTGCGAGATTATTGCTAGGTCTAAGTGATTAAACCGCAAGGTGGGTCCTTCTTAGGAAGTTAACCTATTGGCTGCTGTCTAGCAAGTCTAGCTGAGAAAACAAACCTATCCTAGGTTTAGGTCTCGTAAGGGAGTGAGCCTTGTAGGATACTTTTATTAACCCATTAGATGTCTTGTAAGGGAGTCTAATAACCGGTAATTTAACAACCTTTAGGGGATCTTAGCGTGCTCTTGAGAAGGATTAGGGGTCCTTAGATTTCCCGAGAGGTGAGAATTTTAAGATCCCGGTTCCATAGCAGACAACTTCCAATTATAATAATAACTAAAAGCAATCAGGATTCCTGTCCAGGTAGTTCCTTCATCATCCTTGAGTTCAGTCTTTGTGTGAGTTCGTTTCTAGTTCGTCTTGCTAGTTAGTCGTTATTTGCATTCTTAGGATTTTTAGAAACCCCCCCCCCCCACCAATAAACAAATTAGTTAAGTCGTGTCAATTTAAGTCTAGATAGAGTCTTAGCGTAATCAGTAGAGTCTCTTGGGTTCGATACTCGGACTTCCTTAGGCTATACTACATTCGATCGGTACACTTGCCGGTTGTGTGTTTTAGGGTTTAGAGAGTCTTAGTCTTATAAATTTAAAACTTAGAGAGTCTAGAATTAGGGTAAATTTAGTTGTTTTAATTAACCCGTTTCGAGCACATCAGATACGTATTTTCTTGTACTTATTAAGTATTTTATACTTAAACTTGCGATTATTTTTAGACAATTAAAAATCACCACTTTAGATTCTCAAAATATACATATTTTGAGTGGATTTTTATAGAAAAATATCCATAAATTTATTTGGAAAAAATAAGTATATTTTCATATAAATCTAAAAAATAATATATATTTTTAAGATTAGTCTTAGAAAATATATTTTTCTACTCTTCACCCCAAAATAATATATTTTTATCTTGTTAAGAAAATATATATATTTTTCGCCATTAAAATAATATATTTTCTATTTGACAAAAATATGATATATTTTTGTAATACTTGTAGAAATTCATGTCTTGCCGTTTCCTTGGTTTCAAAAATACCATTCGTCACGTTGGTTGTAAGGACCTTCAAAAATGTACTAAACCGACCCATAAATGAGAACCCGGACCCCTGAAACCCTAATCCATATAAAAAATAAAGAAAACCAGATTTCTGGTCTTTAGGCGGGCCGCATAAAGGTAAGCATGGCCTTACGCGGGCCGCGTCAAAGCTTGGTTGACCAGATAAGCGTTACAGTCCACGTGGCATCCACCTGGCAACCCTACTAGTGACCCAGCAAACCTATACGTAGACTAGGTGGCCACGCGGGCCGCGTAAGGATCGGCTTAGGGTTTACACGGGCCGCGACAGACCCATTTTTCACCTATAAATAGAATTGGTTACGAGCAATTCACTGGTGTCGAAATTTCAATTCAAAACACGAAGAATACTGCTCAAAAGTCGAAATTACAAATCACGGTAGTGAAACGCAGCTACGATACAGGGTATTAACTCGATCGCTGCTACGATTCAATGTCCGATCGATTGAAACTATCCGATGGATGTTTAAGTGTTGCCCACATTAGGGCCATACTTTGTCATTCGTCGTGAATTCGATGGATGTTTAAGTATAGCACTTTGTCATTCGTTGTGAGGGTTTTAATCTCGCGAGTTATCGTAAATGTTGTATTAGTTACTGACCTAGTTCGTGTGCATTGTTATTTAAATTAGGTTACAAGGCTAATCAGTAGGCTAAACTCTGCCCCTTTAAATCTGAAATGTGAGTCATTCTCTTTTATCAAAAGTATTTTACCATACTCCAATTATTTTCAAAAGTTATAATTACAGGGATTAAGTCGTGGTTATCTTGAATCACTGGCAAGTGGGGTATTGTGCACATTACTAATTTCTCACGGTTAGGCTAATAAATCCTAACAGTGATAATCATCACTACTTGGGTGAAAGGACCCAATAGTGGTATGACCATCGTCACCAGGAGGTGACACGGCGCCAGATAAAAATAAGATAAAAGCCATTGTAATCGCTCTTATGCTGTAATTTATAACTATGTGTCGTTTTGTGCAAAATGAATGATTCACCAGTATTTCCCCGCTGATAAAATATTTTTAAAACATGTTTCAGGTGACTACTGTGAACCAAGGAGAAGTGCTACGGAGCACTAACAAGCTTGAAGTAGTGGCTCAATTAAATGAATAAACATGTTTTGTAAAATATGGAATTTCCTAGTAAAATTCCTCTATTGTAAATTACGGGGTTTATCCTGAATTATGGAATAAAATAATCGGCCATTTAAAGTTTTAAAAGATCCTGTTAAATATTCCGCTGTCAAACTCAATTAATAAATACCACGGGTTCCTGTTCAGCGGCTCCTGGACCGGGTAAAACCGGGGCTGGGGCCGTGACAGGAAAAGGTGGTATCAGAGCCACTGATTTAAGTCAATTAAGTATTTAAGAATTCTTAATTTTTCTAATTGCCATCCTATGATTATGTGTTTCTATATTGACTATCTGTTAATTTACAGTATGGGTAAGCAAAGAATTTCGGACATCTATCATAAATTAGGTAGTTCACCAAAAGATAAGGGAATCTCATCCCAATCAAATTCCTCAAGATACTCAGCAGATACTGAGGAAGGAATATTTGTTCGTAAGGCACAGTTTGAGAAACCCCTAACCCCTAATAAAAGAAGTTGGATTATTAGAAAAAGTCAAGAGAAAATAAAGAAGTCACAACCAAAAGGAGTGATGAATGATAAGGAAACTCAGGAAATAGGCACTAACCCACCATGGGAAGATGAATCTGACAAACAATGGGAAAACCTCTACATGTTAGCCACTATAGCAGTAAATGCTAACTTATAGTTAAATCACAAAACCAGTACCAACACCTATGTCACCTACAAGCCAGAAACTTTAATATAATAAATAACCACTAGTATATTTCGAATTTTAGTTGTACTAAATATAAATATTTTGTTTCAATAAAATGGTTTATTAGATATTTGTAATTAATATTAAATTTTCTGATTTCCATTCTGTGATTCTGTGAAAATTCAATTTACAAAATTTTAACCTAAAATTTTGTGTGTTTCTTCATATCTGCTAAACAACATGAATGAGTTGTCTGAAGCTCTTGAGAATCTCAATCTCTATTCTGTTAATATGGAAGTTTCCAGAGACTTTACCGGTTATTGTGCCGACGTTGAAGAACCTGTGGAATTTCAAGCCCAGCCACCGGAGAAACCCAAGCCAAAGAAGAGAAGAAGAATTGTGGGCTGGAGGCGTGTGCGCAGGTAGAAACCAGCGACAAGGAAAGTTACCTAGACGGAAGATCCCAAAGATAAAGGCAAAGGAATAGAGATTGGGGAAAGTTCTAAGCAAGACCAAGAAATGCCACCCTGGGAGGAGCTGGATCATAAACTAGCTCTTAGTGACCTCATCGGACCTGCCGATGAAAACCACTTTAGTTACCCAGTGGAAGCACAACTTCCAGTTGACCTAGAGCCTGAAATGCCAGATCCTATTATCCACACCCAACCTCTACCAGTAGAGCTAGAAGATTGGTGGACCACCGACTGGCAGTTCCAGAATCTCCTAAATAACCCTGATACCTTTTTCCCCCCCAGTTTGACCCAGAGCCTCCACTACACCCACCTATGGGCTCTGAAAATTTGGCTGAACTCCGCCACTATGGCGAGGAGCTGATTAATGCGGGAAACCGAATTAGGGATGTGGGAGAACGAATCACCTGGAAATACGACGAAAGGGAGCGTCGTTTCTGAAAAGCCAGATGATGGGATAGTATGTGGTTGTAGGAATGTGTGTTTAATAAATAATAATATAATCATAAAAATATAATTATGTGTAATAACTTAAAAATAAAACTTTTGTAAGATAATCGGTGTGTACGGATGCCTATTATAATATATAAAATATCGAACGTCGAAAAATCGACAATTTTTTGCTATACTTATTGACATGATTATGTGCAATTGTTTGTTATGTTTGGTTATTAATTATTTTATGCTAATCACTTATATAAATGAATTACCAGATGGCAAACGCTGGTAATGAACCCGTTAATGAAGTTAATCAATCTGAGCAAAACAATGAGGATCAATTTCTGAATAGGCAAGATATCGAGAATATCGTTGCTCAGGGAATAACCAATGCTATTCCAGCAATCCTTGCTGCTGCTCGAAATCAAGTTGAACCTCAACAAATTATTCCTAGCAAATGTACTCATGAAGATAACTTCAGTAATAGCGTAAATGGAGGGGGTAACATTAATAATAATAATAATGAGATACAGCAGGCCCCAACTCTCAAAAGAATGAAAGTTGCAACGCCTGGTTGCACTTACAAGGAATTTCTTTCCTGTAAACCAGCTGAATTTGCAGGCAATGAAGGGGCGACTGCGGCGCTGCGTTGGTTGGAGAAAACCGAAGCAGTAATTATGATAAGTAAATGTGTCAAGGAAGACAAGGTCATGTATGCGTCGCATCTTTTTAAAGAAGGGGCGCTAGAATGGTGGAATACGGTACTTCAAGCCAAAGGAAGAAATATGGCCTATTCCATGAGTTGGGAAGAATTTAAACACCTAGTGGAAAGAAAATTATGTCCCAAATATGAAAATGAACAAATGACAAATAAGTTCCTGAACCACCGGATGGTGGATGTAGACTGTCGACGGTATACTTCGACATTCTTTGAGTTTGCGAGAGTGGTACCAACCCTGGCTTCGCCAGAGCCGGTGCTTATTTCCCGCTATATTTGGGGATTGATAGGCAAAATCCGTAATATCGTTAAAGCTGCGAGACCTCGTACTATTGACGATGCGATAGAATTAGCTAACACCCTAACTGATGAACTGGTACACACTAGAGAAGAAAACCGAAAAAAGGAAGTGGCCCAAAAGATTACCCAAGGATTCCGTGTGGGTAATAGTAGCAACTTTAAGAAAAGGGGGACCAGGCAATCTCCCACTGCTCCATTTTGCAATACCTGCAAAAGAAAGCATTTTGCTAGATGCAAAGGATATTGCAATTTCAGCAAAATTCCAGGGCATCAAGAAGAAGATTGCAGGAGGAAGAAGTCAACCATCTGCTACAACTGTGGAGAAGCTGGACATTTTAGGCCAGACTGCCCAAAATTGGTTAAACCACCTGATAACAAAGCCAAACTTGCAGAAGGAACTACCAAAAAGAACGCAAGAGCCTTCCAGTTGACTACTCAGGAAGCAGAGCTAAACCCTGATGTGATAGCTGGTACGTTCCTAGTTCATGATGTTTATGCAAAAGTATTATTTGACTCTGGTGCAAACCAAAGTTTTATAAATACTTCATTTTGCCAAGCTCTTAACTTACCCTTAACCAACCTTAGGCAAATTTTTACAGTCGAAACGGCAGATGGGAATTCTGTTAACATAGATAAAGTTTTGCGAAAAGGAAAGATAAATTCTCTGCAAACCTGTTACCTATGAATTTAGCCGGATTCGATATTATGTTAGGAATGGATTGGTTAGTAGCCAACCATGCTCGAATTCTCTGTGATAAAAATGCCATAGAAATTCGCACACCCACAGGAGAATTAGTGGTGATTACAGGAGATAAGCCACGCAAGCCATTGAAATTCATTTCAGTAATGAAGTTGGCAAGTTATTCAAGAAAACGAGAAGTAGTGTATATGATTTCGGTAATCATTAACACGAAAAGTAAGGAACTTAAAGAAATTCCAGTAGTAGCAGAATACCCAGATGTATTTCCAGAAGAACTACCGGGATTACCACCCAATAGGGAAGTCGAATTTAGAATTCATCTAATTCCTGGAACTACACCAATAGCTAAGGCACCTTATCGGTTAGCACCCACCGAAATGCTAGAACTGAAGAAGCAGCTAGATGAATTATTAAGCAAAGAATTCATACAACCTAGTTCATCCCCGTGGGGAGCTCCAGTGTTGTTTGTGAAAAAGAAAGATGGGTCAATGAGAATGTGTATCAATTATAGGGAATTGAATAAGGTTACAATTAAGAATCGATACCCATTACCTAGGATTGATGATCTTTTTGATCAACTTCAGGGAGCTAGATATTTTTTCTAAGATAGATTTACGCTTCGGATATCATCAATTGAAGGTACAGGAAGAAGACATACCTAAAACTGCTTTCAGAACTAGGTATGGTCATTACGAGTTTACATTCATGCCCTTTGGGTTAACAAATGCTCCGGCAGCATTTATGGACATGATGAATAGGATCTGTAAATCGAACTTGGATAAATTTGTAATTGTCTTCATCGAAGATATACTTGTTTATTCCAAAAGTCAGGAGGAACATTGTGAGCACCTGCATGTACTCTTAACCTTGTTAAGAAAAGAGAAGCTTTATGCCAAATTCTTGAAGTGTGAATTTTGGCTACAAGAGGTGCAATTTTTAGGACACATGGTGAATCATGAAGGCATTCACGTAGATCCCTCTAAGATAAAAGCGATCATCAAATGGAAGGTCCCGCAGTCAGCTATGGAAATTAGAAGTTTTATAGGGTTAGCCGGATATTATAGACGGTTTATTAAGGATTTTTCCAAGATAGTTGTACCATTAACTAAGCTAACCTGTAAAGCAGTTAAGTTTGAATGGGGACCTAAACAAGAAGAAGCCTTTAAGATCTTAAAGCAGAAATTAACAAATGCTCCAATATAGCTTTACCAGAAGGAACAGAAGATTTTGAAGTATATTGTGATGCTTCAAAACTAGGATTAGGATGTGTGCTAATGCAACACAAGAAGGTAATTGCATATGCATCAAGGCAATTGAAAAAGCACGAGGAAAACTATACAACTCATGATTTAGAGTTAGGTGCCATAATTTTTTCCCTTAAGATTTGGAGACACTGTCTGTATGGAAGTAAGTTTACTGTCTATACAGATCACAAGAGCTTAAGATACATATTTCGGCAAAAAGAATTAAACATGAGGCAAAGAAGATGGATGGAAATTCTAAGTGACTACGACTGTGATATTCAATATCACGAAGGAAAAGCGAATGTAGTTGCAGATGCCTTAAGTCGTAAGTATCATGAAAAGCAAAAGCGAGTTCGTGCTCTTAGATTAAATCTACAGTTAGATTTAATGGAACAATTAAAGTATATCCAGGAAACAGCAATCAAGGATGATGCAGAAGAAATGAAAGAAAGAGTAAAAGAATTAGAACAAGGAAGTGATGGAATTTGGAGATTCCACAAGAAAAGGATTTGGGTACCTAAGCAAGGAGAATTAAGAAATAAGATTTTAGAGGAAGCCCATAAATCTAGGTATACCATGCACCCTAGTAACAACAAGATGTACCAAGATTTAAGGAATTATTTCTGGTGGATAGGAATGAAAAAGGACATAGCTAGATATGTTTCTAAATGTCTTACTTGTTCACAAGTTAAGGTAGAACACCAGAAACCCTCAGGTCTACTACAACAATTAGAGATGCCTGTATGGAAATGGGAGCTCATAACAATGGACTTTGTTACTAAGTTGCCCAAGACCAGAAAAGGTAATGACGCGATTTGGGTAATTGTGGATCGATTAACCAAATCAGCTGATTTTCTACCCATGAAAGAAACCTTTAGCATGGAAAGGTTAGCAAAGTTATATGTGGACGAGGTAGTATCGTTACATGGAGTTCCACTCTCCATTGTATCATATAGGGATAGTCGTTTCACTTCCCATTTCTGGACAAGTTTCCAAGAAGTAATGGGAACCCGACTAAATCTAAGCACTGCATATCATCCTTAAAAAGACGGACAAAGTGAAAGGACGATCCAAACTATGGAGGACATGCTTAGGGCATGTGTGATAGATTTTGGTGGAAACTGGAATGACCACCTACCCTTAATCGAATTCTCCTATAATAATAGTTATCATACAAGCATAGAAGCTACCCCATTCGAAGCACTATATGGACGAAAATTCAGAACTCCAGTCTGCTGGGCAGAAATAGGAGAAAGTCAACTATCAGGTCCTGAAATTGTACAAGAAACTACCGACAAGATCACTCAAATCAAGGAAAGACTAAAGACGGCTCGAGATCACCAGAAGAGTTATGCCGACAATCAACGCAAACCACTAGAATTCCAGGTTAGAGAAAAGTTACTATTGAAAGTTTCTCCATGGAAAGGAGTAGTTCGATTTGGTAAGAAAGGAAAGCTAAGTCCAAGATACGTAGGACCATTTCCAGTAATCCAACGTATAGGACCAGCTGCTTATCACTTACAACTACCAGAAGAGTTAGCTGGAGTACATGATGTATTTCATGTATCCAAACTCAAGAAGTGCTTATCGGATAAATCATTGGTAGTACCTCTTCAAGATGTAGATATAAATGAAAAGTTAAAATTTGTTGAGAAGCCACTGCAAATAGAAGACAGAAAGATTAAGTTTCTCAAGCACAAAAGACTAGTACTGTTCATAGTCAAGTGGGATTCGAAAAGAGGACCTGAGTACACTTGGGAGCTGGAATCAGAGATGAAGCAAAAATATCCTCACTTATTTCAGTAAATCTCGAAGACGAGATTTTAAATAAGGTGGGGAGGATGTAAGGACCTTCAAAAATGTCCTAAACCGACCCATAAATGAGAACCCGGACCCCTGAAACCCTAATCCATATTAAAAATAAAGAAAACCAGATTTCTGGTCTTCAGGCGGGCCGCGTAAAGGTAAGCATGGCCTTATGCGGGCCGCGTCAAAGCTTGGTTGACCAGATAAGCGTTATAGTCCACGTGGCATCCACCTGGCAACCCTACTCGTGACCCAACAAACCTATACATAGACTAGGTGGCCACGCTGGCCGCGTAAAGATCGGCTTAGGGTTCACGCGAGCCGGGACAGACCCATTTTTCACCTATAAACAGAATTGGTTACGAGCAGTTCACTGGTGTCGAAATTTCAATTCAAAACACGAAGAATACTGCTCAAAAGTCGAAATGACAAATCATGGTAGTGAAACACTGCTACGATACAGGGTATTAACTCGATCGCTGCTACGATTCAATGTCCGATCGATTAAACTATCCGATGGATGTTTAAGTGCTGCCCACATTAGGGCGATACTTTGTCATTTGTCGTGAATTCGATGGATGTCTAAGTATAGCACTTTGTCATTCGTTGTGAGGGTTTTAATCTCGTGAGTTATCGTAAATGCAGTATTCGTTACTAACCTAGTTCGTGTGCATTGTTATTTAAATTAGGTTACAAGGCTAATCAATAGGCTAAACTCTGCCCGTTTAAATCTGCAATGTGAGTCATTCTCTTTTATCAAAAGTATTTTACAATACTCCAATTATTTTCAAAAGTTATAATTACAGGGATTAAGTCGTGGTTATCTTGAATCATTGGCAAGTGGGGTATTGTGCACATTACTAATTTCTCACGGTTAGGCTAATAAATCCTAACAGTGATAATCATCACTACTTGGGTGAAAGGACCCAATAGTGGTATGACCATCGTCACCAGGAGGTGACACGGCGCCAGATAAAAATAAGATAAAAGCCATTGTAATCGCTCTTATGCTGTAATTTATAACTATGTGTCATTTTGTGCAAAATGAATGATTCACCAGTATTTCCCCGCTGATAAAATATTTTTAAAACATGTTTCAGGTGACTACTGTGAACCAAGGAGAACTGCTACGGAGCACTAACAAGCTTGAAGTAGTGGCTCAATTAAATGAATAAACATGTTTTGTAAAACAGGGAATTTCTTAGTAAAATTCCTCTATTGTAAATTACGGGGTTTATCCCGAATTATGGAATAAAATAATCGGCCATTTAAAGTTTTAAAAGATCCTGTTAAATATTCCGCTGTCAAACTCAATTAATAAATACCACGGGTTCCTGTTCAGCGGCTCCTGGACCGAGTAAAACCGGGGCTGGGGCCGTGACATTTTTTACTTTACGGATTTATTTCCGGAATATATTTACTTATAGTCCATAAGTCCTTTTGTCCGATTGTCCGATATTCGGGTATAATTCATATATGTGTTTTCTTGGAATTTTGGTAGTATTTGTATTCCAAATTTTAGTATATTTGTGTGCTATATTATTTTCAAATTCCTAAAATAATATAACTACTACACATAATATACAAGTAACACATATATTGGGACATCTAAATATATTTTCCTAAATATGTACTTAGTCACTTTTATTTGTCAAAATAAACCTCCAATGTTTGTAATTTTTGTAATAAAAATTATGGCAAACTTTTATATGAAAACCATGTTCAAAGTTTACTTATAAACACTTTGTTTAGAAATATTTTTCTAAGTGTTTAATTTCTACAAAAATTTTGCCATAGTTTCCCCTTAAAAATGGAGGTTTCCATGCTTTCAAAGCATATCATTTTCTTTTAAAATCATCATCAATCATCAACAACTCAATCAAGACTTACCATAAGCCAAGATCATGTAAATTACACTAATTTACCATGTTATTTAGTAGGTTTAGTTATCCTTTAAAACATGGTTATTTATTTGTAAATCACATTATTGAAAGATTTAGTCATTTACAACTTGTAAGATGATTTTTCCAAAAATAATTATTTTGTATTTTTCTTGTTACAAACATGTTTCTAGTCTAGATTTAACACTAAAAATATGATTAGTTTACTTAGAAACCATGACTTTGTAAATCCTGTAAATAAACTTGGTTTCTTGAGAAAATTATTTTTGTGATCATCCATTTACAAGATTTTTAACATGTTTTAATCATCATCATATTCTAAAACAACCTTACTTTCAAGTTCATGATTCACATAAAGGATGATCATTATGATTTCTTCAAGATCCATCCTTACACTTGCTAGATCATGTGTTTAATCATCATCTAGCAAGGTTATTATGATGATCAACATCATAAACACAAGAAATCCTAACCAAGTTTCATACATACACTTAATCATCTTAGATTCCATGTTATTTAGCTTTATGTTAATGATCATCTTCTTATTTCTTTGTGATTTTTTTAGTTTAACCATTTACATAACACTTTAACCATTATGATTAGAAGTAAAAACAAGATCAAGAAGCTTACTACTAGCTCTAATTGCTAGGGAAGTGGCACAAGAATGTAGATGATGATTATGGAAGAAAACAAGTGGTTAAAGGCTCCATAAAGAGGTCCTTCAAGTTCCTACACTTCAAGCCTTCTTAGATAGCCTCCATACACCTCTAGATCACCTTAGTTTATGAGTTTGGAGCTTGAAAATGATGGGTGTGGGTGTGTGTATATGAGCCGAGAGTTAGAGGGAGGAAGAAGAAGAAGAAGATGGTGAGTTAGGAGGTGTAGAATGATGTTATGGTAATATTTTATGGTTTTATAAAATTATCCAAATCTTTTTATGGTATATTTATTGGAATATACTCCAACATAAGATCAAAAATAATCCAATAAAATCACTAGGTGGGGCCCTTGTCCAAACCGTCCAAAGAGAGGGGGTAAAGTGTAACATTTCAAATTCTAGTTTCTTGATTTAGTTGAAATGTAATGGTATTAGTTAGGTATTTTGTGTATTTAGTGTTTAGGAGATGTAATATGATGTTCGGTGACCATAACTAGCTTCATAACACTAAAACAATGCTTCTAGTGAAAATTTGGTATTTCGGGTAGCGTCCGGTTGTTCGTTTCGTTACGGTTTGTTAAAGTGCTAAATTGCATAGTTTCACCAAGTATGAAGCACCTTTTATGACAGTTTCAATTCCCGACGCTTTGTAAGTTATTATGGACACTAATTCATAAATTCTGCATGATATTTTGGTGTTAAAAGCTGAATTATGCTGATTTCAGCATTTTAGGTAAGTTTCAGGTGCTTTTTAGTGCATAGATTAGCTTCCGGGAAGCTTATATGTTAACCCTTGTATCCGTACTTGGGTTTTAATGTATTTTAGGTGTTGGACCTACTCCTAGGCCCTAATTCTATTGTCTGACTGCTTTCTGCAGAGGTGCTGACACAGAGTGTCTTACCGGTGAGTTTACTAGTCTTTCTGACGCAACGCTTAAGGTAATGCTCAAAGCAATATTTGAAGTATAAAGCATGCAATGAATTCACATATATAGCATGTAATCAGACAATGTAGATAATAAATAATAATTAAAAATGTACGGAAATTACCGGTTTTGTGCCAGTTGTCACAGTCTCCCCCCGTTAAAAGAATTTCGTCCCGAAATTCAGGCTGAGTTATCTCCCGCAGGAGCTTTCTCGAACAAATGGGGGTACTTGGCTTTTCTGACACAGAGTGTCTTACCGGTGAGTTTACTAGTCTTTCTGACGCAACGCTTAAGGTAATGCTCAAAGCAATATTTGAAGTATAAAGCATGCAATGAATTCACATATATAGCATGTAATCAGACAATGTAGATAATAAATAATAATTAAAAATGTACGGAAATTACCGGTTTTGTGCCAGTTGTCACAGTCTCCCCCCGTTAAAAGAATTTCGTCCCGAAATTCAGGCTGAGTTATCTCCCGCAGGAGCTTTCTCGAACAAATGGGGGTACTTGGCTTTGAACTGGTCTTCACGTTCCCACGTGTACTCAGGTCCATGCTTAGAGTTCCAACGTACTTTGACAATCTTAATGCGACTTCTCCTTGTTTTATGGATCTTCCAATCCGTTACCTCAACAGGTTGTTCTGTAAATTAGAGTGTGTTGTCGATATGCACCTCATCCGCAGGGATCATAACTATTTCTTAGGTTGGAATCTTTTTAAGGTTTGACACATGGAATGGATCATGTACTCCGTTAAGTTCTTCCGGTAACTCCAATTTGTACGCCACGGTACCAATTCTTTCCAAGATGTTGAATGGTCCGATGTATCGTGGATTCAACTTTCCATGTTTTCCAAACCTTGCTACACCTTTCCAAGGTGAGACTTTTAACAGAACTTTGTCTCCCGCCTCGAATTCTAAAGGTTTTCGTCTTCGATCCGCGTAGCTCTTTTGTCGATCACGAGCCGCCTTAATGCGTTCTCGGATCTGCATAATCTTGTCGGTCGTCTCTTGAACAAGTTCAGGGCCAAACAACTGCTTGTCTCCAGCGTCTGCCCAACACACGGGTGGACGGCACTTGCGGCCATATAGTGCTTCGAACGGTGCGGCTTTTATGCTCGTATGGTAGCTGTTTTTATAGGAAAACTCAACTAAAGGTAGATGAGTATCCCAGCTGCCGCCTAGATCCATAACACATGCGCGAAGCATATCTTCCAGTGTTTGTATGGTCCGTTCGCTCTGGCCGTCTGTTTGCAGATGGAAGGTCGTGCTTAGATCTAGTTGAGATCCAAAGGCCTCCTGGAAGGATTGCCAGATCCTTGATACGAAACGTCCATCTCTGTCCGAAATAATCGAAATAGGCACTCCATGACGTGCCACAATTTCCTTGAGACACAGCTCAGCAAGCTTTCCAGTGATATCCTTCTCTCGGATTGGTAGGAAATGCGTAGACTTCGTTAATCGATCCACTATCACCCATATCATATCATGCCCTCGAGGGGTCCTGGGTAATTTGGTTATGAAGTCCATTGAGATTTGCTCCCACTTCCACATGGGTATCTCGGGTTGCAGTAGACCGGATGGTTTCTGATATTCGACCTTAACCTTAGCACAGATTAGGCACTTTCCAACATAGACAACAACATCGCTTTTAAGCTTTGGCCACCGGTAGTATTCTTTCAAGTCTTGATACAGCTTGTCCGATCCTTGGTGGATCGAGTATCTCGACTTGTGAGCTTCATCAAAGATAACTTCTCGAATACTGCCATAGAGCGGAACCCAAATACGCCCCATAAAGTATAAAGTTCCCTCTTCATTTGGCACCATTTTCTTCTCCATACCACGGAGATATTCAGCTCTAATAGTCTCCATCTTAAGGGCTTCTTGTTGGGCGTCATGAATGCGTGCAGTGAGATTCGTTCGAATAGTCATTTCCAATGCTCGAACCCTTAGAGTCTTAACCCTTTCTTTTCGACTTAACGCATCTGCTACTACGTTTGCTTTTCCAGGATAGTACTTAATCTCGCAATCATAATTGTTCAGCAACTCAACCCATCGTCGCTGACGCATGTTTAATTCCTTCTGATCAAATATGTGTTGTAAGCTCTTGTGATCAGTGAAGATTGTACATCGAGTACCATATAAATAGTGTCGCCAGATCTTCAAGGCAAACACCATCGCTCCTAGCTCCAGGTCTTGTGTGGTGTAGTTCTTCGAATGAACTTTCAACTGTCTTGAAGCGTAAGCGATGACCTTTTGCGTTGCATGAGCACGCAACCCAAACCTTGACGTGAAGCGTCGCAGCATACCACGAAGTCTTCAATGCCTTCGGGTAGAGATAGTATCGGTGCATCGCATAGATTGTTTTTGAGAAGTTGGAAGGCTTCTTCCTGTTTATCACCTCAGTCGTACTTCTTATCTATAACAATCCTCCAAAATAATTCTGACACCTTAAAAATATTTAAAAATACCCCAATACGTCCTAAAATACACCCCGTATATGAAAACAGGCCCCGAATACCTTTATTTTTATTAAAATTAAAAAACAAAAATTAATGGTCTCTGGTCGCGTAAGACCAGCCCTTGGCTTACGCGGGGCGCGACCGAGAGGCCAAACGGCGGAGCCTGGTGCCGCCACGTGGCACAGGCGTGTCGAAGCTAGGGTTTGAGTCAGACAAGCTAGGGCCTACCCTAGCTGCCCTCGCGGGCCACGTAGCCCTTGGCTAAAACCTTCGTGGGGAGCGACGAAGTGTCAAACAGACACTATAAATAGATAACATCGGTCGTTCAGGCGAAATCGTTCGCATAAACTCTCTCTCGAATTTCTATATAGTATAAGCTATACTCGGGCATTATACCCCCCTAAATAATGAATTTCTGCCTCGTTGTAAGTATCATAACCCCGGTTACGTATTAGATACGCTGCCCAATTGATTTAGGGTTCCGTAACGGCTGTCGAGGTTCTACCCGACGTAGTCGTTGGAATGCCGTCTCGGGGAGGGTATCCCTAAGGTAAATATTGGGTTATTATACTAACGCATGTGCATTTGTGTAATTAATTGATAATCACCAGGAAATCCTAAAGGAAAACCCTAAGACAGCAATGCGAGTAATCTCCTTTTTGTGAACCTTTTTGCAAACTGTTTTTACAAAACCTCAAATAAATTACATTATATTAAACAGTGATTGAGTATTTGTATTCTACAATTATCGTCGGTATGTTGGGGTTTTGTATACAAAATTTGTTACTACATTGTGAGTAGTAACATGACCACAAGTCAGGTTGACAGTACTGTGGGTGGTAATTAAAGTAGATGGAAACAAATGTAATTGTGCGACCGCCCTCAATACTTTAAAACAGTTTTACTTATCTTGATTAAACTGGGATTCACTCACCAGCATTTCCCACTGACAAAATGTTTTTAAACGCGTTTAAGGTAACAAAATGTTAAAGCCCAATAGAAGCCAGCTGGACAGCACTGAAGGCTTGGAAAAGTGGCTATAAAGTTACCTAAAATAAAGAAATGTTTTTATTAAATAAAATAGGGTTTATCCCTATGAAAATGTGTGTACTAGAAACTTGGGATTTTCCCATGTGTTTAATATTATAAAATTGTGGTATTTTACTCTGATAAAATATTTTCTAACTACGGTCCTGATGTAATTTCCGATGCCAAACTGATAAATACCGATACCACTGAAACTGGACGCGGGCGCCCGTTCCCGGATAGTTAGGGGACGGGGGTTGCGACAGAAGGTGGTATCAGAGCTAAGCCACTGATTAAGCCACAGAAGTGTTCTGCTAACACCAAGATATTATTCAAAATGTTAGAAAATTTTCTACGGAACTACGTGCATATCTGTATTTTATTATTGTGTGTTATTTGATTATTTGTTAGTGTACAGTATGAGCGACCAAGGACCTTCAGACGCTTATCGTCAGTTGTCCAGCTCACCTAAGGATGAAGGCACCTCTTCACATCCTACCCTCTCATGGTATTCAGCTGACAATGAAGATGGGATATTCGTGTTCAAGGCCCGATCTGAAGAGCCATTCCCTCCTAAGAAGAGAGGATGGTTCAGCAGAGGAGCGCATGAACGTAGGAAAAGATGAAAAAGTTACAACAGCAGTGAGCTTTAGCAGCCGTTAAGAGAGAAACAGATGCTCACACCCAGGATATGCTCAATAGGAGTCTAGCAAATTTTCATATCTTAGCAACTACAGCTGCAAACCCTAATCTAGAGAAACTCATAGCACCCCAACCATTACCACTGTTTCCCACACAAGCAATGGAAATTGAAGTCAACTCAGAAAACCAAATCCCAATGCCTGATTTTGACCCCTCTGAGATACCTAGAGTACCAGAACCCAATGCCTTAGACCCATACTACGACCCGTGTTTTGACGACCATAGGGATTACCAGCAACGCTACCCAATACCGGAGGAACCAATGCCAAATCTAGCAGCTTATCCAGATCTAGACCATCTAGACCCCTGTTATGATAACGATCAATACATCAGGAAAATTCTAGAGAACCCTTACCCTTACCAAGTACCCATACCCTAGTTCCCAAACCAAGTACCAACCCCTGCACCCCCAATGAGTGCAGAAAATGTGCAAGAACTTCGAACCTTTGGTGAGGATATTTTAGACGGTAGTGAAAGGATGAGGCAGATAGGAGAACGACTCGTTTGGAAGTATGACGAGCATAATATGGAGTTCTCGATGAACCCATACCAGTAGTAATAATAATAAATAATAAAATAATAATAATATATAATATGTGTGTATGTTTGAAAAAAAAATCTAGACAATAGCTACGGATGCCTAATAGTATTGTAATTTCAATTTCAGTTGTATTGTAATATATATGGATGCATAATATAAAATAGAGTAAGTCGCAATGTTCGACGATTTTGATCAATATGCATGTTGTGTGATTGTTTGCGTTAAATATTATTTTGTGATATTAATAATTGGCAAATGTTTAAAAATTCAGATGGACAACGAAGTGAACCAGGAAAACCAGAATAACGATAACCAGAATAACAACGATAACCCGAACAACAATAACAATGGAAATCAAGTGGATAATAGTGTCATCCAACACAGAGTGGCACAATCGATTATAGACGCAATGCCATATATTATTAAAACAGTTAAGGAAGCTGATAATAAAAGTAACAATGGCAGTAAGCAACCTACTGAACCAGAACACAGCGTGAACAATGGACCAATACTTCCAGTGCCTATTCCCAAAAGAAGAAGAATCATGTCTTATGGTTGTTCTTATAAAGAATCCTGCTCTTGTAAACCAATAGAATTCTCGGGCAATGAAGGGGTAGTTACAGGTCTATGCTGGATAGAAAAGACTGAGGCAGTCTTAAAAATAAGCAAGTGCGCGGAAGAGGATAAGATAATCTTTGCTTCCAATCTATTTAAGAACTCAGCTTTAGAATGGTGGAACATTATCCTCTAGTCTAGGGGAAGTAACAGGGTTTACAATATGGAATGGGAAGAATTTAAGAACATGGTAGAAAGGAAATTCTGCCCTCCCAATGAAAAAGAACAAATAGCAAATAAGTTCTTAAATCTTAGAATTACTGGAGTGGATAGTAAGGAATACACTACTACATTCTTTGAATATGCTAGAATAGTGCCAACCATTGCATCACCTGAACCAGTATTAATCTCCCGTTACATCTGGGGATTAATCGGTGAGATTAGGCATGTAGTCAAGGCAGCTAGACCCCAAACTATAGAACAAGCTGTAGAACTAGCAAATACCTTGACTGATGAATTAGTACGTACACGGGAAGAAGACCAGAGGAGGAACCTAGCTCAAAGGCTTACCCAGGAATTCCGCTACGGTAATTCCAACCGTGGGAAAATGTAGGTTCTACCTCTACACCCTACTGTAATGCCTACAAGAAGAAGCATTCAGGAAGATGCTCCACTTACTGTAATTTCTGCAAGATACCAGGACATAAGGAAGAAGACTGTAGGAAGAAACCTAATAATTGAATGTGCTTCAATTGTGGAGAAAAAGGTCATATTAAGCCAAACTATCCGAAACTAGCTCCAGCCATGAACAACAAGACTACTAAAAATGCTAGAGCATTTGTGCTGACCGCAGAAGAAGCAAAGATGATTCCGGATGTGATTGCTGGTACGTTTTTAGTTAATGATATTTTTGCTAAAGTATTATTTGACTCTGGTGAAAACCAAAGTTTTATTAATACTTTGTTTTGCAAACTTCTCAATAAACCATTAACTAAAATCCTACAAGAATGTCTAGTAGAGACAGCAAATGGAGAAACCATTAAGATTACCGAAATCTTGCAGGGAGCAAGAATAGAATTTTTAAATCAAAAGTTTATTGCAAACCTTTACCCAATGAATTTGGCAGGATTTGATGTTGTATTAGGAATGGATTGGTTAATAACCAATAAAGCCAGTATTTTATGTGATCAAAAGTCAATCCAAGTAAGTTCACCAAAGGGTGAAAAGAACACAATTAAAGGAGATAAATCATCTAGATCCACGAAATTCATCTCTGTAATGAAAACAGCTAGTTATATAAGAAGGTGATCATTAGTGTATTTGATTTCCATAATCACTAACACTAAATGAAAAGAGCTGAAAGATATTCCAGTAGTATCTCAGTTTCCAGATGTGTTTCCAGAAGAATTACTAGGGTTACCACCAGACAGAGAACTTGAATTCATAATCCATCTGCTACCAGGAACAGAACCAATTGCCAAAGCACCCTACCGTCTGGTACCCGCAGAGATGCAAGAATTAAAGAAGCAGTTAGACGAATTGTTGGAGAAAGGATTCATACAGCCGAGTTCATCTCCATGGGGAACACCGATTTTATTCGTTAAGAAGAAAGACGGGTCAATGCGAATGTGCATTGATTACCGTGAATTGAATAAAGTCACGATTAAGAATCAGTACCCATTACCGAGAATCAATGATTTGTTTGATCAGTTGCAAGGAGCTCGATTTTTCTCTAAGATCGATTTACGCTCAGGATATCATCAATTAAAGGTACAGGAAGAGGACATTCCTAAGACCGCTTTCAGAACAAGGTATGGCCATTATGAATTTACTGTCATGCCATTTGGTTTAACCAATGCCCCAGTTGCATTTATGGACATGATGAACAGGAATATGTAAGCCATATTTGGATAAATTCATAATTGTTTTTATAGATGATATTCTCATTTACTCTAAAAGTAAAGAGGAACATGCAGCGCATTTGCATGCACTTCTAATTTTATTGAGAAAAGAAAAGCTTTATGCAAAGTTTTCAAAGTGTGAGTTTTGGTTAGAACGGGTACAGTTTCTTGGACATTTAGTTAATCATGAAGGAATTCATGTGGATCCCACCAAGATCGAGGCAATTACTAAATGGAAAATCACCAACCGAGGTTAGAAGTTTCTAAGGATTGGCTGGTTATTATAGAAGATTTATTCGAGATTTTTCTATAATAGCCATTCCTTTAACTAAGCTAACCTGTAAATCTGTTAAGTTTGAATGGGGACCAAAACAAGAAGAAGCCTTTAGAATTCTTAAGCAAAGGTTAACCAACGCACCCATACTAGCGTTACCAGAAGGAACTGAAGACTTTGTAGTCTATTGTGACGTTTCTAAGTTAGGTTATGGATGTGTGATAATGCAACGTCAAAAGGTTAGAGCCTACGCCTCTAGACAACTTAAGAGTCATGAAGAAAATTATTCAACCCATGATTTGGAATTAGGAGCTATAATTTTTGCCCTTAAGATTTGGAGACATTACCTTTACGGTAGTAAGTTTACCATTTTTACTGATCATAAAAGTTTAAGGTATGTCTTCGGGCAAAAGGAGTTGAATATGAGACAAAGACGCTGGATGGAAATTCTTAGCGATTATGATTGCAATATCCAATATCATGCAGGAAAGGCCAATGTAGTAGCTGATGCGTTAAGTCGAAAGTATCATGAAAAACCAAAAAGAGTGCGTTCTTTTAAATTAAATCTACAACTAGATTTAAATGACCAGATTAAAGAAGCACAAGAATCAGTAATCAATGACGATACTGAGAAATTGAAAGGAATGATTAAGGAATTTGAGCAAGGAACAGATGGAATTTAGAGATTCCATAAGAAAAGGATGTGGATACCTAAATTAGGAAACCTACGCCACCGTATATTAGAAGAAGCCCATAAGTCTAAGTATACGATGCATCCTGGAAGTGATAAAATGTATCAGGATTTAAGAAATAATTTTTGGTAGATAGGAATGAAAAGGGATATAGCTGCTTATGTTTCTAAGTGTTTAACCTATTCACAAGTTAAAGCTGAACACCAGAAACAGGTTAACTAAGTCAGCTCATTTCCTACCGATGAAGGAAACTTTCAGTATGGTACAATTAGCTAAATTGTATGTAAATGAAGTAGTTTCATTACATGGAATTCCTTTATCAATTGTTTCTGATAGAGATAGCCGTTTTACCTCTCATTTTTTGGGCAAGTTTCTAAAAAGCAATGGGAACCAAGTTGAATCTAAGCACAGCTTATCATCCTCAAACGGACTGACAAAGCGAAAGGACAATTCAGACAATGGAAGATATGCTTAGAGCTTGTGTAATTAATTTCGGAGGTAATTGGGATGATCACGTACCATTAATAGAATTTTCTTACAATAACAGCTATCACACAAGTATCAATGCTGCACCATTCGAAGCACTTTATGGACGAAAGTGCCGAACTCCAGTCTGTTGGGCAGAAATTGGAGAAAAGCAACTATCAGGACCTGAAATAGTACAAGAAACAACCGACAAGATCATTCAAGTCAAAAAGCGGCTGAAAGCAGCACGTGACCGACAGAAGAGTTACGCTCATCATAAACGAAAGCCACTGGAATTTCAGGTAGGACACAAAGTGTTATTAAAAGTCTCTCCTTGGAAAGGAGTGGTAAGATTTATCAAAAGGGGAAAGCTAAGCCCCAGGTATGTTGGACCTTTTGAGATTATTAAAAGAATAGGATCTGTAGCCTATCAGCTACAACTGCTAGAGGAAATGGAAGGAATACATGATGTATTTAATATATCTAATCTCAAGAAATGCTTAGCTGATGAATCACTGGTAGTGCCTCTTAAGGATATAGAGATAAATGAAAAACTCAAGTTTATGGAAAGGCCTCTGCAAATCAAAGACAGAAAGGTGAAAAATCTGAAACACAAGAGAGTAGTTCTGGTCAAAGTGAAATGGGACTCCAAAAGAGGACCAGAATGCACATGGGAGCTTGAATTAGAAATGCAAATGAAATACCCACACCTATTCCAGTAGACCTCGAGGACGAGTTCTAAAACAAGGTGGGGATGATATAACAACCCTTCAAAATAATTCTGACACCCTAAAAATATTTAAAAATACCCCAATACGTCCTAAAATACACCTCGTATACGAAAACAGGCCCCGAATACCTTTATTTTTATTAAAATTAATAAAAACAAAAATTAATGGTCTCTGGCGGGCTGCGTAAAACCAGCCCTTGGCTTACGCGGGGCGCGACCGAGAGGCCAAACGGCAGATCCCGGTGCCGCCACGTGGCACAGGCGTGTCGAAGCTAGGGTTTGAGTCGGACAAGCTAGGGCCTACCCTAGCTACCCTCGCGAGCCGCGTAGCCCTTGGCTAAAACCTTCGCGGGGCGCGACGAAGTGTCAAACAGACACTATAAATAGATGGAATCGGTCGTTTAGGAAAAATCGTTCACACAAACTTTCTCTCTCGAATTTCTATATAGTATAAGCTATACTCGAGCATTATACCCCCCCCCCCTAAATAACGAAGTTCTGCCTCGTTGTAAGTATCATAACCCCGGTTACGTATTTGATACGCTGCCCGGTTGATTTAGGGTTCCGTAACGGCTGTCGAGGTTCTGCCCGACGTAGTCGTTGGAATGCCGTCTCGGGGAGGGTATCCCTAATGTAAATATTGGGTTATTATACTAACGCGTGTGCATTTGTGTAATTAATAGATAATCACCAGGAAACCCTAAAGAAAAACCCTAAGACAGCAATGCGAGTAATCTCCTTTTTGTGAACCTTTTTGCAAACTGTTTTAACAAAACCTCAAATAAATTACATTATATTAAACAGTGATTGAGTATTTGTAATCTACAATTATCGTCGGTATGTTGGGGTTTTGTATACAAAATTTGTTACTACATTGTGAGTAGTAACATGACCACAAGTCGGGTTGACAGTACCGTGGGTGGTAATTAAAGTAGATGGAAACAAATGTAATTGTGCGACCGCCCTCAATACTGTAAAACGGTTTTACTTATCTTGATTAAACTGGGATTCACTCACCAGCATTTCCCACTGACAAAATGTTTTTAAACGCGTTTCAGGTAACAAAATGTGAAAGCCAAATAGAAGCCAGCTGGACAGCATTGAAGGCTTGGAAAAGTGGCTATAAAGTTATCTAAAATAAAGAAATGTTTTTATTAAATAAAATAGGGTTTATCCCTATGAAAATGTGTGTACTAGAAACTTAGGATTTTCCCATGTGTTTAATATTATAAAAGTGTGGTCTTTTACTCTGTAGGGATTGAACCCTACCAAAGGAACAGATAATTAAAGCCAAAACTCGATCAGATCAGTGGATCCAGAATAAGCAGATGTTTCATACAAGTCTCTCCCCTTGAAAGTGGTTTCAACATCTGCTGACCTCCTATCTACTGATCGTGCAAACTGCTGACCTACAAACTGCTGATCAAGTAAAGGCCTGATGAAAGACTAAAGCTCTGTTGTTCAATCTACTGCCTTGAGTCAAGCACTGCTGATCCGGACAAGTACTGCTGGGTTCACAGCAGTAGAAGGATGCAGCAGTTATTTAGATGTCTTTTATGTAACGAAATGTAATAGCAGTAGTTAGCATAGCAGTGTCTGTATTGATCAGAGGTTAGAGTTTGTTAGGAGGTTAGATGTCACTTTCATGGTGACGTCAGCTTAGATGCTCAGTGGTTTGCTAGTGCCTATAAATAGAACATTGCTATGTACTGTTCTATTAGCTCTTTGCAAAAAAAAAATCTGCACGAACAAACACTGAGCTCAGGCTGAGGGGAAGTTTGCATTCAATCATCGCATTGTAATCGTTATTGAAATAAATTCAATCTTTCGGTTCTTTGTGGAAAATGTTTTGATCAAAGCAATTCTCTCGTTTGATTGTGTGTAAAGTTTGTTTCCATCTTAATTCCGCTGCACAACTCATCCATCTTCATCTTAATTCAAACGTGAAAACACAATCAAAACCAAACTTAGATCCAACAATTGGTATCAGAGCTTGGACAGTCAAATTTGATTTAACAATCATTTTGACATAAATAGTTCAACTCATAATCGTTGATATCGATAGTTTGTTCAGCTTGTTGAAAAACAGAGTAAGGATTAATCACCATTAAAGTTGATTAATCAGTGCCTGTAAAACAACCAGGATGGCGTCACAATCACAAGATGATAAGAATAACATTGGCTCGCTTTTTAAACCACCCATGCTTAAACATAATGAATACAACATCTGGGAGAGAAGGATGGGCCACATCCTTGCTCAACAGAACACTGGATGTTAGAGGTCTGTTATTTTTGGTCCCCATGTTCCTATGGTGCCAAGTGCTGAGGATGCAAAGAAGTTCGTTCCTAAACCATCTGAAAACTATACTGAAACTGATTTTCAAAAGTTCGAACTCGATGCCAAAGCATTTAGCATCATAGCATCTGCATTACCTAATGAGATCTATGCTGGACTGTTACATTGTAACAGTGCTAAAGAGCTATGGGATGCGTTGAAGGAACAGTTTGGGGAGACAGAAGAAGTCATTGAAAACAATACGGAAATTTTGAATCAGCACTATGAAACATTTTGTCACATCAAAGGTGAATCATTGACTCAGCAGTTTGAGCGATTCAGTTGTCTCATTAGTGAACCAAGGCTTGTTAAAGTATCTTTTCCAAATACAACTCAAAATAGCAGGTTCCTTAGATCACTACCAGAAAAATGGGATACCATAGCTTTTGTTACTAGAAACTCTGCTGAGTTCAAGGATCTGACCCTGACCTAACTTCATGGAAGACTCCTGACCTATGAAAGGGAGTTGAACCAGAAAAAGAAGTTGCAAGTGTCTGGAAAAGTTACTGATGATTATTCATTCGGTAGCACGGCTCTTTTTGGTCAGGAAGAATCTGGCAGCAGTGGTAAGGATCAGGGTTATGATCACTTTATTGATATAACTGCTGGTGGAAATTTTAACAACCCTGATCCTCACTCTGCAAATTATGCTTTTACTGCAAATTATGAGAACCAGATGTCAGATAATTTGTGCTTTGAACTTAATGATTTGCAACACTTTGATCCCACTGACTTAGAATAGATGGACATCCTGCATCAATTGGCTTTGCTTAGTGTAAGAACAAGCAAATTCTACAAAAGAACAGGGAGAAAATTCCCAGGGTTACATGGGAATTTAAGGGTTGGGTTGGATAAATCGAAAATCAAGTGTTACAAGTGCAATAGGCTATGTCATTTTGCTAGGGAATGCAAGAGTCAACCTACTGGTCCTATAATCACTCATCCTAGCTCAAACCCTAGACCACAAAATCAAAGCACTATTCACTATACCCAATATACCCCTGCAGCTCATGTCAACACTGCTCACTATGCTGCAACCCCTGTGCCTGTGCATTATGTCCAAACCACTGTTCCACAAATTCAGTATGTTCAAACCCCTGTCCCTCAGGCACAAGTGCAATCTGTTGCACCTCAAACAGCTGCTCCAGCAGTGGTACAACCAGATCAGCAAAGCTTCTCCACTCAAGGCTTTGTTGACTGGAGCAGCATGCCTGATGAGCTTGGTGATGAAAATTTTGCACTCTATGCTTTTAATGAACCTTCTAATGATGAATTTTGTTTGATGGCATTAGAGTCAATACCAGAGGGGGGAGAAACTGAAGGTGAACAGCTAAGTGATGAAACAGTGGATGAGGTGACTGAAGCAGTTGTTAATGCAGTTGCTGGTGAACTGCTGCTGGGAGAAAATTCAGAAACCCTGATTGAACCACTGACAGACCCCTGGTCCAAAGAGGACAAAGAAGAAGAGGAAGAGAAGAGAGCAGGTGAGAAGGAAGTAAGAGCTGATGATGAAGAAAATCATCAATGTGATTGTGCCACGATGGTTGCTGCCAAGGGAGCTTCTGCATGCTTAGATAGTCTTTGGTATGTAGATAGTGGAGGCTCCCGGCACATGACAGGGTGTAAAGCCCTACTCAAAGACTTCAAATTTCATGGAAGGGGTGATATGGACCTTCTTTTTACCCTCAAAAGATGAGACTGCAGGCATTTTGCAAGACTTTGTGACACAGGTTGAAAAGCAATTTGACCTTCCAGTAAAAGTCTTCAGGAGTGATAATGGCCCAGAATTTAAAAATAAGGAGTTAGATGCATTCTATGTGAAGAAAGGGATTGTAAGGCAGTACAGCATCCCTAGAACACCCGAGCAAAATGGGGTTGTTGAAAGAAAGAACAGAACTTTGATTGAGGCTGCCAGAACCATGCTTGCTGATTCAGGTTTGCCATTAACTTTTTGGGCAGAGGCAGTAAATACTGCTTGCTATGTCCAAAACAGAGTTTTAATAAACCCCAGGCACAAAAAGACTGCTTATGAAATTCTGTATAAAATCAAACCACTGATCTCATACTTCAAAGTATTTGGCTGCCCATGCTTTATTTTAACTTAAAAGATTCCATCTCAAAATTTGCAGCCAAAATTGATTGTGGTTATCATCTGGGATACTCAACCACTGCCAAGGCCTACAAAGTGTTTAATACATGGACCAAGGTAGTGGAGGAGATCTTGAATGTAAAGTTCAATGAACTTTCATCAATAAAAATCCCAGCAAATCCTGCAGATTTGTTTGATCTTAATAAATTCACTTTTGAAAATATTGCTTTCAAGACTAACAGTGCAGGTCCATCAGAGGATTCATCACCAGACTATGGGTATGAGATCATCATTCCTCAGCAAAAGTCTGCCACAATGGGAAAAGCATCAGTTGTACAAAACAGCTGTCAAAGCTCAACCACTGCTACCTCAACAGTTGTTGACCAAAGTAGCCCATCAACCACTGCTTCCACATCATCAAACACTGCTGACAAAAGTCCCTAAACAGTGGATAAAAGTCAGCATGTGTTCTCACCATTACCTCCCATTCCACCACCTTTTGAAGCCATTGCTGGATCATCAAAGTCACCAGCAGTGGTTAGCTCAAATGATACACATTTGCAGCCTTCACCAACAAATGCCATCATACCATACCAAGGAGATTTAATCTTCTTGAGATCTCATCCACCTGATCAAATCATTGGCAACATCAATGAAGGGGTGCTCACAAGAAGCCAAACCCAAAACATTTGTCTTTTTGCTGGTTTTCTATCACTCCATCAGCCAGTCAAGTACCAAGAGGCACTGAAAGACAACAGCTGGGTAGAAGCCATGCAAGAGGAGCTCCAACAGTTTAAAAGACAACAAGTATGGGAGCTTGTACCACTGCCAGAAGATGTAAATCCCATCGGCACAAAGTGGGTCTTCAAAAACAAAACTGATGAAAGGGGCATTGTTGTCAAGAATAAAGCCAGGCTTGTGGTTCAAGATTACAGACAGGAAGAGGGGATTGATTATGATGAAACATTTGCCCCTGTAGCAAGATTGGAAGCTACAAGACTATTCCTGGCCTTTGCTGTCAACCACAACATGAAGGTGTTCCAAATGGATATCAAAAGTGCTTTCCTCTATGGTACAATTCAAGAAGAGGTGTATGTCTATCAACCTCCAGGTTTTGAGGATCCATTTTATCTAGATCATGTCTACAGGCTGAACAAAGCCTTGTATGGCCTAAAACAAGCACCTAGGGCCTGGTATGAAACTCTTTCCCCTTTTCTACTCTCAAATGGTTTCAAAAGAGGTACCATTGATAAAACACTGTTTCTGAAATGGAGAGGAAAGGATTTAATGATTGTCCAAATTTATGTGGATGACATTATTTTTGGAAGCACATGTAATAAAATGTGTGAAGAGTTTAGGGAACTCATGACAATTGAGTTTGAAATGAGTGCAATGGGTGAGCTGCAATGCTTTCTTGGTCTCCAAGTTCAGCAAATGCAAAAAGGTACTTTCATTCATCAAAGAAAATATGCAAAAGAACTTTTAAACAAATTTGATATGAATGATTGTAAACCATGCAGCACACCCATGGCAACAAATAAGCTTGTCATGTCTGATGAAAAGGATGAGCTGATTGACCAAACTCTATATAGAAGCATGATTGGGTCTTTACTGTACCTAACTGCATCTAGGCCAGACATCATGTTTGCAACATGTGTTTGTGCCAGAAGTCAATCAGCCCCTAGAAAATCCAACCTTATTGCTGTAAAAAGGATATTCAGATACATAAAAGGTGCTCCCACACTTGGTATCTGGTATCCAGCTAATGGGAATATCAAGCTTTCAGGATTTTCAGACAGTGACTTTGCTAGATGTAACACAACAAGGAAGTCCACATCTGGAGGGTGCCAGTTTCTAGGTGATTGCTTAGTTTCATGGCAAAGCAAAAAAGCAAGCAGCTGTTTCAACATCCACTGCTGAAGCTGAATACATTGTTGCTGCAAGCTGTACAGCCCAACTCCTGTGGCTTCAAAATCAGTTGCTGGATTTTGGTATCACTGCCTTAAAGACACCACTCATGTTGGATAGCCAAGCAGCAGAAAATATCATCAAAAATCCAGTCTCTCACTCAACCACCAAACACATCGACATCAGACATCACTTTGTGAGGGATTGCTATGAAAAAGGTTTGATTTCTCTGCATCATGTTCCAACTAAAGACCAGCTGGCAGATGTGCTCACAAAAGCATTAGATACAGCCACCTTTGAAAGCTTGGTCTCTAGGATTGGCATGCTAAATATGGAATAACAAGCAACATCTTGTTTTTCTACGAATAAAAGCAATAAAATGTTTTCAGAAAATCAAAAATCCATCCTTAAAAATAGTTAAAAATGAATTTTTCATTAAAATCCTTAAAAGTCTGCCATAACCACTGATTGTTCAAAAGTCTGCTCTACTTCAAAATGTCTGTCCACTGCTGAAAGCCATCTCCTGTCCTCTTATTTCCTTGATAAACTCTGTTGTTCAAAAGTAGTGTCTTATCCACTGATATGCTATCCACTGATAGTGAAAATCATCCACTGCTTCCATTTGTTACCGTTGTAACCACTGCCTTCATCAGTAACTTTCACAAAAGTATTGTCCTTCATTTCTTCAGGGGCTGGCATGTGGGCAGTACATAGTGGTCAGACCTTTTGTAACCGCTGCCACGTCAGCCTTCACTTTTTCCTCTATAAAACCCCCACTTCACATCAAAACAGGGTTTTACTATCGAATTGAATTCTCAAAAATTCTCTTCTCAAAGCAGTTTCTTCATAAAATTCCTTCAACATTTTCTTCGATCATCATCTTCAAAATGACAAAATCGAAATCATCTGCAAAACCCACTCCCAAATCATCTTCGAAAGAAGCCTCTCAAAAGGCTAAACCCACTGGAATTCCACAGAAACCATCTCACAATCTTCTGGGTCTCCTCAGAAAACCCGGCACTACAGACGCTTTCGATTCCATCCTGGCTACCATATCTGCTTCAAAGTACAAAACTTTGTTAATAGCAGATGCACCAATTTACTTGACAACCCAAAGAGAGTTTTGGAAGAATGCAACCCTTGAAAAACAAGGAGACACTGTAATAGCCATCAACTCTACTCTAAAGGGTAAAGCCGTCAAGATTACACCACAATCCATCTCAGAGGTCTTTCAACTCGACGATCAGGAAAGTAAAATTACTTTTTCCCAAAAACGAGTTAAAAATGATTTTCTGGAAAGAGGATATAATGCAGAAGTAAAAAAGGACACCTTACAAAAAGGTTCCTTCCCTTCTGCAACACGATTTTTATTTCATACCCTCCTAATGTGTGTTTCAAACAAAACCACTGCTTTCAATGAAATACCATTAAAAATTCAAAACCTGGGTTATGCTATTCTTCAAGGAGAGAATTTTAATTATTCTCGGGAAATTTTTAATGATATGGTTAAAAATGTTGAAACAAAGGCATTCTTACTATTTCCAAGATTTTTGAGTTACTATTTTGAAAAGAAACTTGGTAAGAATGATCCTTCTGCAATAAAACAAGGTGAATCTCTTCAAATGCACAGCTTAACTGCTGAAACTTTTACAAGAATGTCAACACCTTGCAAAACACAAGCAGAGGTGCCTGAGCAGAATTTAGCAGCTACCACTGCTCCTCAGGTATCTGCAGCTGAGCCCACTGCTCAAGGTAATCAAAGTAGCAAAACAACTGCTTTGAAACCCACAACTTCAATCACCAAAAAGCCAACAAATATAAAAACTCAACCCCCCCCCCCCCAAACCCATTAAAAAGGCAACTCTGGAGGATGAGATACCAGAGCAACTGCCAGTGACAACACAAAAGTCACAAGAAACCACTACTGCTACTTCCTCACAGCAGTTGGTACAAATATCTCAAACCATAACCGAAACTCCTCCTGTTTCTTCTCAAAAAGAACAGGTTGTACACATAGGGACTCCACAATATGATGCTCTGGAATCACTCGCTTCCATCATCCACAGCCCAATTCCCGGGGCAAATTCTCTTTCTACACCAAACATCACATTCATAATTCCCCCACCAACTAAACTTTTGTTGGATGCAATTGATTTGAACCAGACACTAACTAGTCCTTCTCAATCACCTATCAATGAGAACATGCCTCAACAAATGATTGGGTCTGATGTATCAATCCTTGTTAACCCACCAACACAACCTGAGGAGGTTACACCCTTTGAGTTACACGTAACTCTTGGTGGTATTCCAAGTGAAGCAGCCACTACAAATGTTGAACCCACTGGTTTACATTTGGACAGTGGTTACATCAATAAGACTTCCCTGGAGGCAATTCCTTCCATAGCACCTCTGACATCCACCAGTGGATTTGTTTTAACCACTGGTAACATCAAAAGGCTGTCAAGTGTTGAAGGAAGAAGACCCCAGTACCAAGAAAAAGGGGCATCAGTGGTTAATGTTTGGAGTACATTCCCTACCTCAACCACTGATAAAACCACTGTTAGTGGGAAATCAGATGATCCCATTAAATTGGGTGATGGTTTAAAATATCTGGATTTGACGGACCGAGTTAACAAACTGGATACAGCTGTTGCAGATATCAA
>JARYGA010045667.1:0-42923 GCA_030545235.1 Helianthus tuberosus | reverse complement strand
TTTTAATAACCAAGTCATCGACATATGCTTCCATGTTTTTGCCAATTTGGCTTTCGAAGGCTTTGTCAACGAGCCGTTGATAGGTCGCTCCGGCATTTTTGAGGCCGAAAGGCATCTTTTGATAACAAAAGATCCCTTTGTCCGTGTGAAAGGCTGTCTTTTCCTCATCGTCTTTCTTCATGAGGATTTGGTGATAACCTTTGTATGCATCAAGAAAGCATTTGAACGAGTAACCCGTGAGGGAGTCAACCTTGAGATCAATTTCCGGTAGTGGATAGCAATCCTTAGGACAAGCTTTGTTAAGATCCTTAAAGTCTATGCACATCCTCCAAGAGTTGTCTGGCTTCTTGACCATAACCGGGTTTGCAACCCATGATTGGTACTTGACTTCTCGGAGAATACCGACCGACACAAGCTTTTCAACCTCTTGGCAGGCTGCCAGACTTCTCTCGGGTGCCAAGCTTCTTTTCTTTTCGACCACAGGCTTGACATCCGGTGGTATTCTCAACTCATGCTCGGCAATGTCCCGAGGGATTCCGGTCATATCTTCTGGACACCAAGCGAATACATCGTTGTAGTGTGTTACCATTTTTTCAAGGTATGAAAGGGTCTCTTGAGAAAGGTTTGGATTGACCCTTGTTCTTTGTTCGGGGTACTTAGGGTTTATGACCAACCTTTGCCTGTCTTCTTCACTGTTTGAGCTTTCACCTTCAACCATATAGGCTTCCTGGGAGGGTTGAAGGGTTGCTATGCCCCTCTCGGTAGGAAATTTGACTGTGCCATGGCCAACAGACACGGCCATATAAAATGCACACTGTCCTGGTCTTCCAATGATCACGTCATAGCTTGAGGGAATGTTAATAACCACAAAGGTGAGTGGTTGGGTTCTTTCTTTTAAACCTTCACTGAAACGAACATTAAGTGTCAGTTGCCCTAAAGGCTTGAGGGGTATGTCGGCGATACCTTTTATAGAGGCTCTAGAGGGTTGAAGCCTTGAGCGTTCTTCGTTGCTCAAACGGTTGAAGATTTTTTCGAACATGATTTCAGTGGCTGCCCCCGTGTCTTGTATGCCCTATACGTTTGCAATGTTCACACGGTAGCTTCTACCACAAGAGGGCTGGAGAGAGGGTCTTTCTCCGTTGGTGGGAAGCAAACACACTGAAGCTCCCAGGCTTCCAACCGCTGTCTTTTATGAGGAACCCTTCCATCGAAATCCACCATATTGACTTCCTTACCCTTCCCTTCAGCCATTTTGTCCCGGACTCCCTTTACCAAATGAGCGACTTCTCTGGACTTAACAGCCTCTTCTATTCTTTTCTTGAGTTGGAAGCAATCATTGGTGTGGTGACCTTTTTCTTCGTGAAACTCGCAGTATTGGGTGGAGTTCTCGTTCTTCCTGCTCTTGGGGAGAGGCCTAGGAGGCCGAAAGTTTTGTTTAACTTCTTCTGTTGCAAGGATTTCTTGAGGGGTCTTTGTGAGGGGTGTGAAACTTATGCCTTTTTCCCTGCTTGAAGGGTTCCGACCTTCAGACCTTCGAGGGTCTGAACCCTTTGACCGCCTGTCATAGGAGTTGAAGTTCCCCCTTTTTCTAGCTGGGCTATTGCTTCGCCAGCTGGATCCTCTTTTTCTTTGCTCTTTAATGTCTACTGCCTCCTCTCCCCGGATGTGAGCTTCAGCCCTTTCGAGAGCCTCTTCCAGGGTCTTGGGCAGGGATTTGTTGAAATCTCTCGTGAGATATTTAGAGGTGATGGCGTTCAGGAAACCGGCCACTCTCATTTTCTCGTCTGCCCCTACATAAGTTAGACCTTCCTTCTTGTATCTTTCAATGAACGCACGAAGACTTTCATCATCACGTTGTTTTATTTGGAAAATCACCGTTGCGTCCTTGACATATCGCCTTTGTTGGGAGAAATTGGCCAGAAAGCCCTTGCTAAGGTCGTCGAAGCTTCGAACGCTTTGAGCAGGTAAGTCGTTGAACCAGATTCTGGCGGATCCAATAAGAGTTTGCATGAACATTAGACAACATTCAACGTTTGACCATTTCTCTATCCGGGCTGCACCGGTGAAGATCTGAAGATGGTCCTCAGGATCTTCGGTCCCATCATACGTTCTGATGTGGGAAGACATTTTAATCTTTGATTGGAAATCATAATCGGCCATCTGCCTTGAAAAGCACGAAAGGTTACTGGGCTTGTATGGTTTAGCCAAGTCTTCTTCAGCCCTTGCATCCATATTGTTGCCATTGCCGACATTTCCCTGGGTGGCTAGCACTTGATTAATGAAGTGTTGCCACGGGAAGTTGGCCATCATCTGGGTCATCATATTGGGCATGAGGTTGAAGCCTTGAAGGCTTCCTGAGCCAGCTGAGCAGTTTATCCCGAGGGGAGCGCTCATAACAGCACTTCGTGCTAAAGGGAGCACGGACAGAGCTTGCTCCCATGTGGTTGTTATAGATGTTGGATAGCTTGTGACTGGGGACTGTAGGAGCTGGTCAAGGGTTAGCTCATGTCCCAAAGGAGTACCACTAATAATTGGTTGGGAAGAGAAGATAGGATGCACCGTAGGATTTGTCATAGTGGACAGATAAGGGTGAGGGTTTGAAGGATTACTGGGACCAGCCTCACTTCTTGTCGTAAAAGGAGGGGGAGGTGGTCCGGGAGACACCGTCGGTTCAGGTTCATCATAGTCTAAACGAATCCTCACTCCTTTTTCTCTTTCTCTACTCACGTGTTGGTTGAGAAGGGACCTCAACTCAAGGAAGTTGTTGGCAACCCCTTCGGGGGTGAGTTCAACACGTGCCGGGGCGTCAGAGACACCGATATTGGGAGATGGAACCCCGGATCTGGACGGGGTTGGTGTGTTGAAGTTGAGGAACTCGGGTGTGCTCCCCGGAGTTGAGAAAGAAGTTGGTATGGCCACGTGAGCTTGGCTACTACCCGGAGTAGAAGTGTTTGGGATCTAATTTACTTCTTCCGGGGATCCACTTTCAGACATGGTGGTTTTAAGTGAAGAGAGCTACACTACTAGGTCTTTTTGAGAAGAAATAGCGGCGTAGCCCCACGGTGGGCGCCAACTTGTTGATGCAACAAATACAAGACCAACGGTAGTAGCTGGGCTGGTTAGGCAAAAGGGTTGAAGGGTTCAACTTTGCCTAACGCAGGTCGTGGGGTCCCCCCACGTTTGCAAAACGCGGAAGGAGGTTCACTAGTTAGTTTTTGTTATTTGCTGGAGATCCTTCTCTGAATTGTATTCAGATCCGGATGTGGGGGCAAATAGAATGTGTGTGGTATGTGTGAAAAGGAGTGACTCACTTGTAAGCAAGTACTCAATGTGAAGGACCAGAGATTAGAGAATCAGAGCTGGCCAGGAGATGTTTTCTGAAGAAAATGAAGTGTCAATTTATAAGAGAAGACATCTCCCGAAGTAGAATGTATTAGACTAGTAACCTTGCTTGCAGTGGAGGGCTTGCCCTTTCGGGGGTTAAAGCCTTTTGACCCCTGGATAATAGCGTGCATTGTGCAGACCTGCTTTGCTTTTGCGGCTGTGAGTTGGTGAAGCGATCTCCGAATGTGACTGGCCACTGTTTCCGCATTGCTTTTCCCACATCACAGCTTTTCAACCATTGAACCGTTTAACCATTTGAGCGTTTACATATTTAGTCATTTTATTTAGTCTTGGGCTACCCCCGTCATCAATTATGATTGTGAAATCAGATACCATCCCGGCAAGGCGAATGTAGTCGATGATGCCTTGAGTCGAAAGGAAAGGGTGAAACCCATCCGAATCAATGCCAAGAGCATTGAAATAAAGAACAGTTTGTATGAAAGGTTGTTAGCTGCACAGAAGGAAGCTGAGTTGGAAGCTAACTATCCTAATGAAAAGCTAGGGGTAACTGAGGAGCAGTTATCTCTTGGCAATGACGGAATTCTGAGATTGAATGGACGAATATGGTTCCAATCTACGGAGGACTTCGGGATGTTATCCTCCAGGAAGCCCATAGTTCTAAATATTCCGTTCATCCTGGAGCTGATAAGATGTACCAGGATCTAAGGGCAAACTATTGGTGGATAGGCTTGAAGAAGTCTGTAGCTACCTATGTAGCTAAATGCTTGACGTGTGCGCAAGTCAAAGCAGAACATCAAAAGCCGTCAGGTTTGCTGCAACAGCCTGAACTTCCCACTTGGAAGTGGGAAATGGTAACTATGGATTTTATCACCAAGTTACCTAAGACAAGGAAAGGAAATGACACCATTTGGGTGATCGTAGACAGACTGACCAAGTCAGCCCATTTCCTACCCATTAAGGAGAAATATAGCTCCAACATGTTAGCCCAATTGTACGTGGATAAGATTGTAGCTTTACATGGCATACCTGTGTCTATTATCTCTGACAGAGATACTAGATACACGTCACATTTTTGGAAAAGTTTCCAACAATCTTTGGGCACGCGTTTAAATTTTAGTACGGCTTACCATCCTCAGACGGACTGCCAGAGTAAGCGTACTATCCAAACTTTGGAAGACATGCTTCGAGCATGCGTGATTGACTTAGGTGGTAGTTGGGATAACCACCTACCACTAATCGAATTCTCCTACAACAATAGCTACCATACCAGCATTAAGGCTGCGCCTTTCGAGGCCTTATACGGTAGAAAGTGTAGAACGCCCGTTTGTTGGGCGAAAGTTGGAGATGTCCAATTATCAGGACCAGAGATAGTCTTTGAAACGACGGACAAGATTGTCCAGATTCGTGACCGTCTCAAAGCTGCCCGAGATAGGCAGAAGAGTTACGCCGACCCCAAGCGTAAACTTATGAAATTTGAGGTTGGTGATAAAGTTTTACTTAAAGTATCACCCTGGAAGGGAGTGATGCGGTTTGGTAAGAAAGGTAAGTTAAGCCTGAGGTATATAGGACCATTCGAGATTATCAAATGTGTTGGGTCAGTGGCTTACAAGTTAAACTTACCTGAAGAGCTCAGTGGTATTCATAACGTATTCCACGTCTGCAATCTGAAGAAATGCCCAGCTGACGAATCGCTAGTCATACCACATACAGATGTGCATATAGATGAGAGCTTGAAATTTATGGAAAAACCATTGTCGATTGAAGATCGACAGGTTAAGAAGCTTCGAAGGAAGCATGTGCCTATTGTAAAGGTAAAATGGGATGCCCGTAGAGGTCCCGAATACACGTGGGAGGTTGAGTCCACAATGAAAGAAAAGTACCCTTATTTATTTCAGTAAATCTTGAGTTCGAGATTTCTTTTATGTAACACCTCGAAAATTTACGTCCAATAATGTACTGACACGTGTCATGGGCTTTGAATATGTGAAAACATACTTTAGAGGGACTAAAGTTGACAAACAATGAAACTATGTGAATATAAGGGTCCAAAGTGTCAACTATTGATAAATAGGCTCTAAAATAACCCTACATGATGTTTATAATCTTAAACGGATAAATCATGGATCATACGAAGCGGAAAATGAAAGAAAGTGAGGAATTACAAACTACAGGGGCTAAAAGTGTCAACATGTTGAAAGTATACCGCTGAGTGACCTTTTGGCAAACCCGAAGCTTTGTAATGGTAAAATATACTCACTAGAATATGTGGTAAAAATTTCATCAAGTTTCGTTATCGTATGAGAAAATTGTGATCAAAACCGTGCACGATGGGTAAAATGCGTTAACGTTGAATTTTGAGACTTTTCGGGTAAGCACAAAGTTAACCAAGGACTTTACCATATTTGTAAATGTCCCAAGGCCCTTAAAAGTCAGGTTTTAGGGTCTAATGTGCAAGAAAAATAAGTAAAAACACGTTACAAAAGGACAAGGACTGAATTGCAATTGTTAGGAAACTTGTAACCTGATCTGCACATGGTCGCGCTACGCGAGGGGGGTCTCGCGCTACGCGAGGGGGGTCTCGCGCTACGCGAGCGACCTGCCAGCGACAAATACATGCGCAGCTACCAGTTCAGTTCTGTGTTCGAGTTATTACCAGTTGTATACGACTCCAGGGCCTCAGCAATGAACTTACATGCAACTAGGGGCACTTGTCCTCTTCTCATAACACTCCTAGACCTCTGTGGCAGCCTCCAATCAGATCAAAATGGTGATAAAAAGGATCTTGAAGCTCACTACTTTGAACACTTGCATTCACAAATTTCACAAGGCAACTTCTGGAGCTCTCTGGACGACAAGGCAACTTCTTAGTGATCTCTAAGCTTTGTTAGGATGCTTGTAAGTGTTCATAACCTTTCCTAATTCGTTCTAGCTTAGTATATTAACCGAAAGTCAATCCATCGTAATTTAAGTTTGACTTGGTGATTAAACAAAAATTGCTCAGTCATTTCTCGAATTGAAAGTACCTACAAGTTGGTATTTATGTGGGTAACAAACCCTCAAAAGGGTATTTTCAGATTCCCACTCTAAGTATGATAATTGTCGAGTCAAAGCTTGTTTCAAAAAGTCAACAGAATGTGTTTTTGCAAATTTAAGCATGATTAGCAATGTAGGGTACATGCAACCTGTTTGATCATGAAAATAACTTGGTAATTAATGTAAGAACATGTCTCAACATGTTCATCTCGACAATTTTCAGTTTAAACCCGAATCGGAACCGAAAGTCGCATAAATTGACTTTTTCTTTGACTTTCAGTTCTGATCCGTTCATGCATGTTTGAGATCTGCCTTAGAGCTTATTTTGGACCAATTTTCATATAATTTTAACTCTCTGAAATTATACAACTTGGTTCAATACTCATCCGATTCATATACATGTTTCCGATTTATGCTTAAATATGACTATTATGCCCTTTTGACTATAAAACGTGATTTTTGAAAAAGTGAAAGAGTAGAAACATTTGTCACTGATTTATAAACTTGCACCGAAAATTTGATATCAGTTTGAGGTCCAGAATAAGAGTTATGCTCAATATCGTAATTTGAAAGCTTTATGTTACTTAAACGGCGTAATTAACATATAACCCATTTAAACCCACTTTTTGATATCAAACTTTATACCCACTGATGTTATATAATATTTTGGGATTTTTAAAGATTTTTATTTAAATTTTGGCTGATCATAACATAGGTCTCTAAGCTTAATTCGGTTAATACCGATTTTACCCTTTTAAGCCATAAAATGAGTTTTACAAATCCTTTTGACCCCAAACCTTTTTCTACTGATTTTATTTGATAAATAAAATATTTTGAGCATTCTGGAAATATAAAAATATCAGCTTTCTTTTAAAAACCCGGAAACGGCTCTAAATCGCCTTTTTAAGCATTTTTATCGCATGGTATGCACTATAACCATATTGGACATATAAGATTGATACCTACTGATGTTTTTAGTATATTTTTATAAAATAACAGTAAGTACAAGTTTTTGAACTCAGGTTTCCAATTTTGACATTTTTAGCCCTTGTGAAATTACCAAAATACCCCTAAGTTGCATAGTTTGGTTTTAAATGATGATTTTCACTTATGGGTCATACTCTACTGTTATAACATGTTAAATAAAATATATTTACTATATGAACCAGACCTGTAACTCAGATTTCTAATTTAACTCTTTTATAATCTTTTAAATGACCAAAATGCCCTTATGAGGCATAAATTGTGTTTAAATTCATTTGGGGCATAATAGAAGATGACTTACTGATATTATAACATATTTAGAGCATATTATCTCAGGGAACTTGCATATGACTCTTACGGTTACCCGTAACGCTCTTTTCGCGTTCGGTTCGGTTTATGTAACTAGTTTGCATAAATTGACCAAGACGGGTCAAACATTATCATTTTTGTCTCAAAATCCAGAATGTATTTAGTATACCCATATTATACAAGTATTCAAACTTGTCGGGTCTAAATCACATTCTATCCGGTCTTCGCTTAATCGTGCGTTTGAACCGTTCGTCCTTAAAGCTAACCGGTCTAAGCATAAGCTTAAATAAAGACCCGTTAGGAATCTAATAGGTTATTATAAACATTCGTTCCAGATTAGGAGCACCGGTAAAAGCGACTTGCATTTTGCTTGTTGAGAATTATACTTACTCGGGTAAATACTTTTAACTTATTTTCCCTATACGGGCTTGGGTTACGGTATATAAAATACCGCTTGATCGAGCATCAAATCTTACATCTTTGGGTGGTTAATTGAATAATTTGATCGGCTCGTTTAAACAGTCTTGTTCACTTAAAGCCTTTGGGGGGTTAATGACCATGTCCCGGATATCCTTGGCATCATCTTACGAGATGGCCACGACCTGAGCACGAGGTGTAGGCGTACACCTGTCAGTGTATAACTCTATAATGTGGTGTGTCTATTGATCTTTAACCCGGACAAGATCCGGGCTACTGAACGCATAAGTAACATGTAATTCGTTCACATGATTATATTGTATAATTAACCCAAGTTATAAAAAGGTTTTGTGCCACGTGCATTCAAATCAATTTTCAACCCTTTTCAAAATGAGTCAGTTAAATTGTATTTACCAGTGTAAACTGACGTATTTTCCCAAAAGGTTAAGTGCAGGTGTGATGCGTGCAAAGTGTTATATATATTAGGTGTATATTTTAAGCCCCTTTAACACTTATTTTAGCCAAGTTTTAAATTTATAAAACACGATATTTTACTAACACTAAACACACATATGGGCAAGTGCACCCATCGTGAGCGTAGTATAGCGTTGGTAAGATACCGAGGTCGTCCAAGGACACAAGAGCTTTTAGTACCGGTTTATCCTCAACGTCTAATCAAAATAAAAAGTTTAGATAAATGTTTTAAGCTAATAAAAATAAAAACTAACTAAAATGCTGAAAATAAAAATAAAAGAAAAAACAGATAGACAAGATGAATCACTTGGTTCCGACTCGTATCTAGAATAACCTTTGATTATTTCCGCACTTTTGCACATAATTAAGAGATTATCTTTGTTATTGTAGTAGGCCTCTCTTTTGAAGGTGACGTTACCCTCACCCCAGTAGTTTGAGTCAGCAAGGATACAATCCTAAAAGGGTGGATTATTGGAAGATAATGAATTAAGTTATTAATGCAATATTATGGTAGGCCCCGCTTTTGGCGGTGACGTTGCCCTCGGCTAAGTAGTCTAATTCAGCAGGGATACAGTCCTAAATAGCCGGGTTATAGTATTAATAGTAGTTAACTTATGAGGGGATCAAAGAGTTTGGACCCCCGCCATCCAATACCATGAAGTATTGAAGGAGGTCCTACTAAATTTGACCCAGGTCCATTGCAGGACCTCTAAACGCTGAACAATGGCAAGACCTTTACCAAACCGTTCCCTTAACCCCCGACCAGGTAGCCAACATACCTCCATATAGACCGTGGAGATATGAATGGTGAAAATCTTTTATTTTATATAGACAGTAAAATAATGCCAAGACACCACGGACAAACGATAAGGAAAGATCACCTTCAACATAAGTAACTAGTTATTAAAGTCATTAATACAAAACCAAATAAAAAGTGCAAAAGATTAGAAATAAAAAGTATTATACTAGACACTTTGTCTTCACCAAGTGATCTAAGAGACTTAGGCAAACATGGCCTTGATTGTCAAGAACTCTTACGATCAATCTTGGATCCCGAGACGACTCACACACTCTACGATGGACAATGGATGATGGTGGTGGATGATGGTGTTGTGATGGTGGTGGGTGGTGGATGAAGTGTGAGAGAGGTGGTGTGCCAAGCGATGAGTTGAAATGAAACCAAGCACTCCTATTTATAGGCTGAACAGAAGGCTGGGCACGGCCCCGTGTCCGCTGGGCACGGCCCCGTGCCTGTCTGGCAATCTCTCTCTTCATTAATTGTAATTCGCAATTACAATTAATGCGCCTGCTGTACTTTCGACACGCCCCCGTGTTCGCTGGACACGGCCCATGGTGGGCAATAAAAGCTTCTATAGGTTTGTCTTTTCTGCTGCTTCTTGGGCACGGCCCCGTGCTGGCTGAGCACGGGGCGTGTTCAGCCTTCTGCCTTCTCTATTTTGCTTGGGAAGATGCCGTTGAGGGGTCGGACAGTCCACTTATGTTCCTTTCCTTGTATTTATGTTAGATTTAGCTGTCTTTTTGCTTCTTTTGTGAATTTGAGCTCATTTAATCCTGAAAATACAAAAGGAAGACAAAAACACTCTTTTTCCAACATTAGTACTTAAAAAGGGTTAGTTTTATGCCTTATTTGATGTAATTTATATGTTGCATTTTACACACATCAAATACCCCCACACTTGAACTTTTGCTTGTCCTCAAGCAAAACTCTTTAATATGTGGCTTACACTCCCAAATGGAATGGGTAGAAGAGAAGGTTTTTGGCTTGTCGTAGAGCGTCGGGATATCCAAGATCTTTTTGGGTTTTATTTTTATCTATTTACAATCCTATTCGTAATGATTTATTTAGAACGTTTCATAGGAGAAATTACTTATTTGGGCATAACATGCCTTTTTAAAATTCCATTTATATACAAGTTCACATACCTCACGGGAGAAATCACTCACACTCGGCCGAAGGTGTATTTTTAGTGAATCACTCGAGAGCGGCATGGAACTTATTCCTACCATAAGCTTGCCAAGCAATCAATCCTCCACCTTTTTAACTTTTATACCTTTGTAAATATCAAGAGGACTTTGTGGGTTAAGGGTTAGGCTTGGGTTAAAGGTAGGTGGTTGGGTTAGTGGTTAGTAGAAAAAGGGTGAAAAAGCGTAACAAGTGTCGGTTTTCGTAGGACTTTCTATTTTTGTATCTTTTTATTTTGATGAAGCTTTTATTCAAACAAAGTTATTTTTGATGAACTTGTTTGTTTATTTTCTTTTTGCTTCATCAACACATTTTTTTTTATCATACGAAAAACCGAACTTGTTACTAAAACAAAGGGTTAAAAATAAAAAGGTTTTGGTGGGTAAAAGGGTTTTTGGTTTGGGTTATGAAATGAAAAAGGTTTAGGCTCAAAGGGGCTAACTAGGGGGATTTTTGGGTAGGTGGTAAAAGAAAAAGAAAAATAATGGTGTAGAAATAAAAAGGGTTAGTCCTAATGCCTCCATCATTTACTTACTCGGGTTTAAGTTGATAAGGACTGGGAATGTATCGTCATGGCAAGTTCTAGAGTCGTAAGAACCAAGCGGCTATTCACACAAGAAACGAAAAATGAGCATTTAGTCTAAAGATGTAAATTTGTATGCTCAATAAAGGCTCAAAACTCACTTTTGTGGGAATGGGTTTTTTATGTGATCAAGTATATATAATCAAATTTTAACTAATTTTCTTATGTTGGTTCTTTTTATCACTACGCTATCGGTTGTAAATTCGTAAAAATATAACCTTTTTGAGAACTTGAATTTCCCGAGTTAAACCTAGACAAGTAAAAAAAATTGAAATTTTTGAAAAAATTTGGGGTGATTAGCGGTTCCAATAGAGTTTTGTGTAAGGCTTGTATTTAGGACTTGCAAAATTTCAAGGTTTTAGCATCCCCCCCACACTTAAATTACACATTGTCCTCAATGTGTCCCAAAAATAAATTTTTAGGTTGATTAGATGTGTAAAATAGTGTTTAAAAAGCAAAATTCTTGTGTTACTGGGCGCTGAACACGGCCCCGTGTTGTCCGGGCACGGCCCCGTGTTCAAGTGCCAGTAACAAAATTGAAACAAGAGAAGCAGAAGTCTGGACACGGGGGCGTGTCGGGTGAACACGGCCCGTGTCCAGTTACCTGAACTGGGCGTTTTTCTGCAGGTGGTTCAGCACGGGGCCGTGTTGGTTGAACACGGCCCGTGTTGAACCTTCTGTAATGGAGAAAGTTGTCGGGTTGCCTTGTTCTTGTGCATGAGGTCATTTTTCTCGTTCCCCTTTTCATCCCTTACCACCATGAGTGTGTTTTATTCCTGAAAATTAAAACTAACTAGAAAACATAAAAATTAATCTAAATTAAACTAAAGATAGTTCCGCGGAATGCCTCCGTGGTGCGCCACGTTTATAAGGGTCCTTGGCTAGACCCAAAGCCTGGTCATATGTTATCCAAGTGGGATGTATTGCATCCTATGTTACACCATCGGAGAGCTTCATCCAAGCTTGAGTCTATGACCTTCATGTAGTTGACCGGATCTTCTTCCTCTATTTTCTTTCCACATTCAAATTTTACTTCCTCATCCCCAAACTTCAATGTTAGAGTTCCGTCATTCATATCCACCACTGCTTGGGCGGTGGCTAGAAATGGCCTCCCGAGGATGAGAGGGACATCGGTGTCTTCTTCCATGTCTAGGATGACAAAGTCGGTTGGAAAGAGGAAATTGTCAACCTTGACTAGTAGATTTTCAGCGACACCTTGTGGAAATTTGACGGACCTGTCGGCGAGTTGTATGCTCATCTTTGTAGGGCTTGTTGCTCCTAGGCCGAGTCGCTTGAACATTGACGTGGGCATGAGGTTGATGCTAGCCCCAAGATCGGCTAAAGCATTATGGACGGGGGACTTCCCAATCGAGCAAGGGATTGTGAAGCTCCCGGGGTCGATTTTCTTTTGTGGAAGTTTGTTGAGTACTAAAGCTGAGCATTCTTCGCCTAAGTTAACTAATTGCAATGATTCAATTTTCCTTTTGTGAGTGAGGAAATCCCTCATGAATTTTGCATATTTAGGCATTTGGGTTAGGACCTCAATAAAAGGAATATTAACATGCAATTGTTTTAGTAAACTTTCGAATTTTGCGAATTGCTCATCGGTCTTTTGACGATTTAACCTACCGGGGTACGGAATCGGATGAGTTTTGGTGGGCTCTTGATTTGTTGAAGGAGTCTTTTCTGGTTGAGGTGTGGGTGAAGTAGAGTTTTGGCGTTGACTTCCTTCAATTGGTGGTAAGGGCTCATCCTCGGGACCCACGGTTCGGTTTGTCAACGTGATGAGGTGTACTTGCGCCTTTGGGTTGGTTTCGGTATTACTTGGTAACGCGCCTTGTGGTCTCTCGGAGAAATTTTGAGCTAGTTGATTTAATTGTTTTTCAACGTTTTGAATGCTAGCTTGTTGATTTCTAAAATTCGATTCCAATTGTTGAAATCGATCCGAGTTTTTATTTTCGGTGTCGGAGATGAGGCGAGATAGGGTATCTTCAAGCCTTTCTCTTCCACCTTGTTGTTGAGAGAAATTTTGTGGTTGTTGAAAATTAGTTCGTTGGTTTTGTTGGTTACTACTATTGCCGGGATCTCTCCAACCAAGATTTGGGTGGTTACGCCATCCTTGGTTGTAGGTACCCGTTGGAGGACCCGACGGCCTAGGTCTATTATCAATGTAGTTTAACGTTTCTGCTTGTTCATCTAATTCTTTCATACAACTCCAATTTTCATGTGACCCACCACACCCTTCACAAGCCATAACCGAGGCCGTTTTTGTCATTTCAAGTTTTTTGATTTTCGAAGAGAGGGCCTCGATTTGGGCTTGTAAAGAGGTGCTTTCATCAACCTTATGGGCGCCCGGGGCAAAAGATTTATTACCTCGGGGAGTGTGCCACTGAAAATTGGTTTGAGCAATTTCCTCAATTTGATTATATATTTCATTTGGGCGACGATTACCTAAAAGTCCCCCGGAGCTCGAATCAAGTGTTTGTCTTGTGTGTGGCAACAACCCATTGTAGAAAGTGGATACTTGTTGCCATACCGCTAGACCGTGATGAGGACACTTTCTTAGAAGCTCCTTGAACCTTTCCCAAGTTTCATATAAGGATTCCCCATCCTCTTGTGAGTATGTATTAATTTCAGTCATTAGTTTAGCCGTTTTAGCAGGAGGGAAATACTTAGATAGAAACTTTTGGGCTAGTTCATCCCAGGTTTTTACCGAGCCAACTGGGAGGGTGTTGAGCCAAGCCTTGGCTCGGTCTTTTAGTGAAAATGGAAACATCCTAAGGCGAATGGCGTCGTTTGATGCTCCATTGATCCAAAAAGTATCACATATTTCCAAGAAGTTAGTAATATGTAGATGGGGATCCTCGTCCGCAAGCCCATGGAAGGTTGCGGAGTTTTGGAGCATTTGTATCAGATGCGGCCGAAGTTCGAAGTTGTTGGCTTCGACATTTGGTGCATTGATAGCGGCGCCAAGATTGCCTACGGTGGGCCGTAGGTAATCTATGAGGGTACGTTGGTCCGCCATTGGAAGTGGGTCCCCCGAAACTTTCTCTTGATTTTTAGCTTTAAGTCTTTTTCTGAGAAAGCGTTCGGGTTCTTCTAGAGGTTCTTTTATGTCTCTACTAGAACTGGAGCTCATGCACTACGTAGGAGGTTCAAATGTGGCGCCTAGGTTCCAAGTCCTGCAATAAAAACAGAAAAGAACGTTGGTCAGATTGTTCACCAGGGCCCCGTGCTCAGCGAACACGGCCCGTGGTCAGAAGTACAGTAATTGTTTTCTGTATCCCAATTACTGGGAGTTGGACACGACCCCGTGTTGCACCGACACGGCCCCGTGCTCAGCTCTCTGTAACTCAGAAAATAAAAACTGCCAGTGATGATGCTGGGCACGGCCCGTGTCTGACCAGGCACGGCCCGTGCTGAGCTCTGCAGAAGCTGAAAAACTAAGAAATCCTAAAAAAATTAAAAAGAAAAATAAAAAAATGATTAGGCCGTTGATTCCTAACTTTCTTAAAATCCTTGTGTCCCCGGCAACGGCGCCAAAAACTTGATGCGTGCGAAGTGTTATATATATTAGGTGTATATTTTAAGCCCCTTTAACACTTATTTTAGCCAAGTTTTAAATTTATAAAACACGATATTTTACTAACACTAAACACACATATGGGCAAGTGCACCCATCGTGAGCGTAGTATAGCGTTGGTAAGATACCGAGGTCGTCCAAGGACACAAGAGCTTTTAGTACCGGTTTATCCTCAACGTCTAATCAAAATAAAAAGTTTAGAAAAATGTTTTAAGCTAATAAAAATAAAAACTAACTAAAATGCTGAAAATAAAAATAAAAGAAAAAACAGATAGACAAGATGAATCACTTGGTTCCGACTCGTATCTAGAATAACCTTTGATTATTTCCGCACTTTTGCACATAATTAAGAGATTATCTTTGTTATTGTAGTAGGCCCCTCTTTTGAAGGTGACGTTACCCTCACCCCAGTAGTTTGAGTCAGCAAGGATACAATCCTAAAAGGGTGGATTATTGGAAGATAATGAATTAAGTTATTAATGCAATATTATGGTAGGCCCCGCTTTTGGCGGTGACGTTACCCTCGGCTAAGTAGTCTGAGTCAGCAGGGATACAGTCCTAAATAGCCGGGTTATAGTATTAATAGTAGTTAACTTATGAGGGGATCAAAGAGTTTGGACCCCCGCCATCCAATACCGTGAAGTATTGAAGGAGGTCCTACTAAATTTGACCCAGGTCCATTGCAGGACCTCTAAACGCTGAACAATGGCTAGACCTTTACCAAACCGTTCCCTTAACCCCCGACCAGGTAGCCAACATACCTCCATATAGACCGTGGAGATATGAATGGTGAAAATCTTTTATTTTATATAGACAGTAAAATAATGCCAAGACACCACGGACAAACGATAAGGAAAGATCACCTTCAACATAAGTAACTAGTTATTAAAGTCATTAATACAAAACCAAATAAAAAGTGCAAAAGATTAGAAATAAAAAGTATTATACTAGACACTTTGTCTTCACCAAGTGATGTAAGAGACTTAGGCAAACATGGCCTTGATTGTCAAGAACTCTTACGATCAATCTTGGATCCCGAGACGACTCACACACTCTACGATGGACAATGGATGATGGTGGTGGATAATGGTGTTGTGATGGTGGTGGGTGGTGGATGAAGTGTGAGAGAGGTGGTGTGCCAAGGGATGAGTTGAAATGAAACCAAGCACTCCTATTTATAGGCTGAACAGAAGGCTGGGCACGGCCCCGTGCCTGTCTGACAATCTCTCTCTTCATTAATTGTAATTCGCAATTACAATTAATGCGCCTGCTGTACTTTCGACACGCCCCCGTGTTCGCTGGACACGGCCCGTGGTGGGCAATAGAAGCTTCTATAGGTTTGTCTTTTCTGCTGCTTCTTGGGCACGGCCCCGTGCTGGCTGAGCACGGGGCATGTTCAGCCTTCTGCCTTCTCTATTTTGCTTGGGAAGATGCCGTTGAGGGGTCGGGCAATCCACTTATGTTCCTTTCCTTGTATTTATGTTAGATTTAGCTGTCTTTTTGCTTCTTTTGTGAATTTGAGCTCATTTAATCCTGAAAATACAAAAGGAAGACAAAAACACTCTTTTTCCAACATTAGTACTTAAAAAGGGTTAGTTTTATGCCTTATTTGATGTAATTTATATGTTGCATTTTACACACATCAAGGTGCTACACGTAATAGGCTGGCTGTCTTCTAGAGCGTCCACAATAAGTCTCGCAAGCTTGGACGACAATAAACTGTTGAACAATATCTTATTTTATTTGATCCGTCTGTGGATCCGTTTCAACTATTAGTGATATTTAATATTACACTTTATTAAAGTTGAAATGAATCTATCTTTGCTTCCGCTGTGCATTTATATATATTGTGTTGTTTGTCTATGATGATACCAACTACGTCACGATACTCCCCACCGGGCCCACCGGTGACACGTGGAAAATAGGGGTGTGACAGGTTGGTATCAGAGCCAACTCCGAGTGAATTAAACACTAGACTTTTGTGTTTAATCTCAGATACACAATTGCACAATCCTCGATTCTCGAGTCTAGACAAAGAACTTAGGAATTTTCCAAATTTTTGGTTTTTAATTCTAACTTTGTCTTACATATATTTTTTTGTTGTATCACTTGTTGTTTTTGACAGATTCACAAAAATGCCGCCACGTATGCGAGGAAGAGGACAGGGAGCTCATGTAGCCCCAAATGACCACGAGGCCGGACCATCACACCGGCGAACACCATCAGACCCCCACAACACGGATGCTCAGGATCTTTGGAGATCCTTTACTGAACCAGCTAGGCGCTCAGTTTCACTGAGTACCTCACCTTCCATCCCACACTCCTTTGGGCCTCATTCTGAGAATGAGCCCCATAACTCTCACCAGTCCTATATTCCTCTAGGACACCAATCACCTTTTGACCAACCATCACCTGTTTTCCAGGGTTTGTTCAACCCTGCTGACTACCTGGATGTGCCTATGGGTGTTAACCCACTTGGGCCCGAAGACCACTTTTCTGGTGGCAACCCGATGGACATCGATGAGGATACTGATCCTGCAATGCCGCCATCTGGAACTCCAAACCACCCCATCGAGATTTCTGATGGGTCACCTTTCATGGGATCACCATACAATGGTCCCGATAGTTATGAGGAGATGTTCAAACAGTATGACTGGGCTTTTACTCCCAGTTACCATAACTCTCCCTTGCACCAGCCACATCACTCTCCCTTGCACCAGCCACATCACTCTCCCCTACACCAGCTTCATCCTAACTCTCCCCTGCATCAGCAGCAGCAGCCTCAGCAGCAGCAGAATCCTTCTGAGGATTCCAAACTAGTCGCGGTCACTCCACCGGCAGCACCACCTCGACTTCAGCCTCCCTCGCCCCCGAGGCGAAGGAGAACTACAGCGCGAATATCCGCACGAGGGGGAATACGCATCAGCACCCTTCCACATTCGAGTGGCAGCCGGTACTCGCTTATCCACGAAGAACCGGAGACGGGAGAATCTTCACACCCCATCTCAGAGGTGAACACTACGCCAGTCGCGCCACAACCACCATTGGGTTTTGGAGACCCAATCCCCACTTACACTGGCGCGGCTGCATTCAACCCTTTCGAGCAGCAGATCCACACAGGTTATAACTTTACAGAGGATCCCTACTGGATAGCAACAAACTCCAACACTCTCCATCAGGAAGGTCCCTACGGAGGTCCCTGGGCTACGGGACAATCGACCTATGGATACCCACCATATAGGTATCAGCAACCGCAGCCTCCTCAACCTCCACATTATCAACAACAGCCTCCTCAACCTCCGCATTATCAACAACCACCTCAGGCGCCGGCGATGTCACCGCCCCAAATGCAAGAAATCCTTCATGAGATACAAGGGGTGCGCCAAGAGATGCGGCATGAGTTGCGGCATGATCGGAGGCATAATCGGGGGATGTTTAAGAAGATGGCAGATTTGATTAAGGGTAAAAGCAAGAAGGGTCACTGAATCCTTTGTTTGTTTATTTATTTTAGTTTTAATCATGTCCCTGCGAGGACATTTATTTCTGTACTCTACCCCTGCGTGGGTATTTCTTTCTGTTCTGCCCCTGCGAGGGCATATCTTTTATTTGGCCCCTGCGTGGGTTTGTTTGTTTGTTAGTTGGCCCCTGCGTGGGCATGATTTTGGTAAAAGTCCCGTTTAGGGCAAAACTCGTACTGGTTTAATTTTTATTTGGAATGGTTAATTTAAGTTTTTCATTTTTAAATTATGTGCATAAACATAGTGTATAAATAAATGAAAAATAACAGTTATTATTTGATTTACCATTTTAATAAAATAATAAGGATCTTAAAAGGTAAAACCTAGCTGTTATGTTGTCATAAATTTAGCCAATATGGTAGAACCTGTTTAAAAGATTCAATTCTCTGTTAACATCTGTAAACATGTTAACATTCTTGGCTAGTGTGATCCGTAAAATCACACATGTCACCCTTTTAATAAGTTATCCAAGTTTAATATTTTTATATATATTTGGTTGTGACATAATGCCTACGGGTTATAACTAATGTCACATAAAACAAAAGGCAGCCGTAGTTTATAAACTCCCTGCCAAGAAAAGGATTGATTTGTCTTATTTATTCAAACTTTAATCCTATAAGATCTAAATTTGTAATTTAGAAATTTGTCTACGTGACTAGGCTTATTATGCCAATATTATATTTCAGGGTGGGAGTTGGCTACAAAGTCCATTTTTCCTACAAAGTGTACAAAGTCATAAAACACCACAATTTAAGCCATAAAACACACTCAAAACCCACAAATAATAAAGTGAAGCTTACTAAAACCACATATTTGTGGGTTTTGTGTTGTGTTTTGGATGATAAGTCTTTGATTTTCGAAAAACTAACATTAGTGTGTTTTATGTTGATTATCATGTTGTGTTTTATATTTATAGTTCAACGATTGTGTGTTTGAAGCTTTTATGGACTGTTAGGGTTTGTATATTGTGTTTTAGTAATCTTGACTCTGTTATTTGTGGGTTTTGAGTGTGTTTTATGGCTGAAATTGTGGTGTTTTATGACTTTGTACACTTTGTAGGAAAAATAGACTTTGTAGCCGAACCCCACCCTTATATTTCATTCTAAAAAGATTACTAGTAAAAATCCTGAATGAAATTATTAAATTAACTAATATGGCTTTTATTTACCATGGTTAATAGATCGTCAAGAACGATAATACTGTTTAGGCTTCTAAATAAACCTTATCCTTATTTTTATGTAGCACTTAAAACTACATGGCTAAGTCCGAAGAACTAAACAGTCGTCCAGCAGAAAACCCTGAAAATGCTAAGATATTAGTAACTGGTGCGGAGTTGAAAGCATTAGTAAATGATGCTGTTGTCGAAGCACTAAATAGACAGTATAGTGAATCGAGCGGGACCCGAAGTAGGACCCGATCTGCACCACATTCCAAACCCAAAGTCCACTCTGAGGCTCATAGCAAGCCGCCCTCTAAGAGAGATGTACCCAAGAAGGATAAGCCAAAGAAGGATGATGATGAACGTCACTCCTCGAATCAGAACAGTGTCCCGTCAAGGAAGGTCGAGCCTAAACAGGAACCACGTGGTAAGTCCTGTACATACAAATACTTCGTCTCATGTAAACCCCGGGACTTTACTGGGGAAAAGGGAGCGGTAGATTGTATAACTTGGTTGGACGAAATGGAAACGATTGTAGACATCAGCGGGTGTGCTGAAAGGGACGTAGTGAAATACGTATCCCAGTCGTTCAAAGGAGATGCACTGGCGTGGTGGAAATCCCTCATACAAGCTGCTGGAAAGATCCCACTCTACAATCTATCATGGGATCAGTTCGTTGCCCTTATTAAGGATAATTACTGCCCGCAACATGAAGTTGAGAGAATTGAGTCAGACTTCCTATCTTTAGTGATGAAGAATTTAGACTGCCAGGCATACCTCACCACTTTCAATACCCTATCCAGGTTGGTTCCATACTTGGTAACCCCAGAACCTAAGAGGATTGCCCGCTTCATCGGGGGTTTAGCCCCAGAGATTAAATCGAGTGTTAAGGCATCAAGGCCTGCAACCTTCAGATCAGCAGCTGATCTATCTCTCTCTCTCACCTTGGATGTAGTCAGGTTGAGAGCACTCAGGAATTCAGAAGAGAATAAAAGGAAGCGTGAGGACGATACCTCACGAAGATCGGGTAAGAAACACCGAGGAAATGACGACCACAAGAAAGGGTCGGGATCTAAGTGAGATGGGCAACAATCGGGGGATAAGCCCAAATGTAAAACATGCAAGAAGAATCATTTTGGGAAGTGTCGGTTTGAGTCGAAATCCCAGTCTCACACGAGATCCTGTGGGATTTGCAAATCTACTGATCATAAGACTTTGGAGTGTAAGAAGCTGAAGGATGCAACATGTTACGGTTGCAATGAAAAAGGGCACATTAAGTCTAATTGCCCAAAGTACGCCAAGAAAGCCGAAGATGGGAAGAAGACCAACGCGAGAGTCTTCAAGATGGATGCTAAGGAAGCTGTTCAGGATGACAACGTGATTACAGGTACTTTTCTCGTAAATGATGTTTTTGCTAGAGTATTGTTTGATTCTGGAGCAGATAAGTCTTTTGTAGATAATAAGTTTTGTGAGTTGTTGAAATTACCTGTAAAACCCTTAAGCGTGAAACATGAGGTGGAATTAGCTGATGGAACCATAGAAACCGCCTCGACTGTTTTAGATGGATGTGTTATATCCATTAGGAATCACTCTTTTCCTTTATCCTTACTTCCCTTTAAGCTAGCCGGCTTTGATATAGTCATAGGTATGGATTGGTTATCGCATAACCAAGCCCAGATTGTGTGCAATAGAAAGCAAGTAGTAGTCAAGACTTCGTCTGGTGAGTCACTCACCATCCAAGGAGATACCCAGCATGGATTGACTGAGCAAGTGTCTATGCTCAAAGCATCCAGATGTCTGCAGAAGGGTTGTGTCATTTATATGGCACAAGTTACTATAGACGAGCCAAAGCCTAAGATTGAAGACATCCCTGTCATTTCAGAATATCCTGAAGTTTTTCCCGAAGAACTACCTGGTTTACCACCAGATAGGCAAGTGGAATTCCGAATTGACATCATCCCTGGTGCTGCACCAGTAGCGAGAGCGCCTTATAGGTTAGCACCAACGGAGATGAAGGAGTTAAGGATGCAATTAGATGATTTGCTAGCCAAAGGTTTTATTAGACCTAGTTCATCTCCTTGGGGAGCGCCGATTTTGTTTGTCAAGAAGAAGGATGGATCGATGCATCTGTGCATCGATTACCGTGAGCTTAATAAAGTCATTATCAAGAATAGGTATCCTTTGCCCAAGATCGACGATCTGTTCGATCAGTTACAAGGGGCAAGCTATTTCTCTAAGATCGACTTGAGGTCAAGACAGCGTTTAGGACTCGTTATGGACATTACGAGTTCCTAGTGATGCCTTTTGGGCTCACTAATGCACCGGCCGCATTCATGGATCTCATGAATCACGTCTGCAAGCCTTACTTAGACAAATTCGTCATCGTCTTTATTGACTACATCCTTATTTATTCGAAAAACCAAGCTGACCACGAGAAACACCTTCGTTGTATTCTCAAACTTCTACATCATGAGAAACTCTACGCAAAATTTTCGAAGTGTGAATTTTGGCTTCGGGAAGTCCAATTCCTTGGACATGTGGTAAGTGAGCGTGGTATCCAAGTGGATCCCGCTAAGGTAGAAGCAGTTATGAATTGGCAAGAGCCGAAGACACCTACTGAAATTCGTAGCTTCCTGGGTTTAGCAGGATATTATAGGCGTTTCATCGAAAACTTTTCAAGGATTGCTGCGCCCCTAACTTCGTTGACACGTAAGAAAGTTAAGTTTGATTGGGGCCCTAAGCAGCAGGAATCCTTTGACATTTTGAAGAAAAAGTTGAGCAATGCACCAGTGTTAACATTGCCCGATGGTATAGAAGAATTTGTGGTGTATTGTGATGCATCCCACACTGGTATGGGCTGTGTACTCATGCAAAAAGGCAAGGTTATTGCCTACGCTTCACGACAGCTAAAGGTGCACGAGAAGAACTACACCACCCACGACTTGGAGTTGGGTGCCGTTGTATTTGCATTGAAATTATGGAGGCATTACTTATATGGAACTAAGTGTGTGATCTATTCAGATCACAAGAGCCTTCAACATTTGTTCAATCAGAAGGACTTGAACATGCGACAAAGACGATGGATGGAAACTCTAAATGATTATGATTGTGAGATAAAATACCATCCAGGCAAAGCAAATGTAGTTGCTGACGCCTTAAGCAGAAAAGAAAGAGTGAAGCCAATAAGAATCAATGCCAAGCGCATCGAAATCAGGAATAGTTTGAACGAAAGGGTGTTAGCTGCAGAGAAGGAAGCTGTGTTGGAAGCTAACTATACTGAAGAAAAACTAGGAATAACTGAGGAGCAGTTATCCCATGACAAGGACGGAATGCTAAGATTGAATGGACGAATATGGGTTCCAGTTTTTGGAGGACTTCGAGATGTTATCCTCCAGGAAGCCCACAATTCCAAATATTCTGTTCATCCTGGAGCTGACAAGATGTACCAGGATCTAAAGGCAAACTACTGGTGGATTGGTATGAAAAAGTCTGTAGCTGCTTATGTAGCTAAATGTTTGACTTGTGCGCAAGTCAAAGCGGAACACCAGAAGCCGTCAGGTTTATTACAACAACCTGAAATTCCCACATGGAAGTGGGAGATGGTGACAATGGATTTCATCACCAAATTGCCAAAGACGAGAAAGGGAAACGATACTATATGGGTCATAGTGGATAGACTGACGAAGTCAGCACATTTTCTACCCATCAAGGAGACTTATAGCTCCGATATGTTAGCACAGTTATATGTTGATAAGATTGTAGCTTTGCATGGTATACCTGCGTCTATTATCTCAGATAGAGATACAAGATACACCTCTCATTTTTGGAAAAGTTTCCAACAATCTTTGGGTACGCGCTTGAATTTTAGTACGGCTTACCACCCACAGACAGACGGACAGAGTGAGCGTACTATTCAAACATTGGAAGACATGCTACGTGCATGTGCGATCGACTTGGGTGGTAGTTGGGATACGAACCTACCACTAATTGAGTTCTCCTACAACCATGGTTGTAAAAATCCCGACTAGTCTCCGATTAGTCGCCGATTAATCACTAATCGGAGGTTCACCGATTAATGGCCGATTAATAGCTAGGCAGTCAATAGCGGTCCTATTCTGGCCAAATTTTGGCTAGATGTCAGCCAAATTTTGACCAAACCATATAAATTCCTTCCAATTACTTAAAAAATGGGTTAATGAGAGGTTAAAACATGTCTACTTTAAAAAACTACATATAAAAATCTGTATGTATATATGTAACTAAAAATTACATATAAAAATCTCAATCCGATTAATTCCGATTAATCCCTATTAATCCCGATTAATCGCTAGTCGGTACCCCACCGCCCGACTAGCGCCTAGCGATTCTTACAACACTGCCTACAACAATAGCTACCACACCAGCATAAAAGCTGCGCCTTTTGAGGCCTTATACGGTAGAAAGTGTAGATCGCCCATTTGTTGGACGGAAGTTGGAGATGTCCAACTATCAGGACCAGAGATAGTTTTTGAAACAACGGACAAGATTGTCCAGATTCGCGATCATTTGAAAGCTGCCAGGGATAGGCATAAAAGTTATGCGGATCCAAAGCGTAAGGCTTTTCACTTCGAAGTAGGTGACAAAGTATTGCTTAAAGTATCACCTTGGAAAGGGGTGATGCGATTTGGTAAGAAAGGCAAGCTAAGCCCGAGATACATAGGACCTTTCGAGGTTATCGAACGTGTCGGGTCAGTCGCTTATAAGTTAAACTTGCCTGAAGAACTTAGCGCTATCCATAATGTGTTCCACATCTGTAATTTGAAGAAGTGTTTCGCTGATGAATCAATGGTTATACCACATACGGAGGTACACATTGATGAAAGCTTGAAATATGTGGAAAAGCCATTGTCGATTGAGGATCGACAGGTAAAGAAGCTTTGAAGGAAGCATGTACCTATTGTAAAGGTCAAATGGGATGCCCGTAGAGGTCCCGAATACACATGGGAGGTAGAATCCACGATGAAAGAAAAATACCCTCATTTGTTTCAGTAAATCTCGTGGTCGAGATTTCTTTTAAGGGGGTGAGGATGTAACACCTCGAAAATTTACGTCCAATAATGTACTGACACGTGTCATGGGCTTTGAATATGTGAAAACATACTTTAGAGGGACTAAAGTTGACAAACAATGAAACTATGTGAATATAAGGGTCCAAAGTGTCAACAATTGATAAATAGGCTCTAAAATAACCCTACATGATGTTTATAATCTTAAACGGATAAATCATGGATCATACGAAGCGGAAAATGAAAGAAAGTGAGGAATTACAAACTACAGGGGCTAAAGGTGTCAACATGTTGAAAGTATACCTCTGAGTGACCTTTTGGCAAACCCGAAGCTTTGTAATGGTAAAATATACTCACTAGAATATGTGGTAAAAATTTCATCAAGTTTCGTTATCGTATGAGAAAATTGTGATCAAAACCGTGCACGAAGGGTAAAATGCGTTAACGTTGAATTTTGAGACTTTTCGGGTAAGCACAAAGTTAACCAAGGACTTTACCATATTTGTAAATGTCCCAAGGCCCTTAAAAGTCAGGTTTTAGGGTCTAATGTGCAAGAAAAATAAGTAAAAACACGTTACAAAAGGACAAGGACTGAATTGCAATTGTTAGGAAACTTGTAACCTGATCTGCACATGGTCGCGCTACGCGAGGGGGGTCTCGCGCTACGCGAGCGACCTGCCAGCGACCAATACATGCGCAGCTGCCAGTTCAGTTCTGTGTTCGAGTTGTTACCAGCTGTATACGACTCCAGGGCCTCACCAATGAACTTACATGCAACTAGGGGCACTTGTCCTCTTCTCATAACACTCCTAGACCTCTGTGGCAGCCTCTAATCAGATCAAAATGGTGATAAAAAGGATCTTGAAGCTCACTACTTTGAACACTTGCATTCACAAATTTCACAAGGCAACTTCTGGAGCTCTCTGGACGACAAGGCAACTTCTTAGTGATCTCTAAGCTTTGTTAGGACTCTTGTAAGTGTTCATAACCTTTCCTAATTCGTTCTAGCTTAGTATATTAACCGAAAGTCAATCCATCGTAATTTAAGTTTGACTTGGTGATTAAACAAAAATTGCCCAGTCATTTCTCGAATTGAAAGTACCTACAAGTTGGTATTTATGTGGGTAACAAACCCTCAAAAGGGTATTTTCAGATTCCCACTCTAAGTATGACAATTGTCGAGTCAAAGCTTGTTTCAAAAAGTCAACAGAATGTGTTTTTGCAAATTTAAGCATGATTAGCAATGTAGGGTACATGCAACCTGTTTGATCATTAAAATAACTTGGTAATTAATGTAAGAACATGTCTCAATATGTTCATCTCGACAATTTTCAGTTTAAACCCGAATCGGAACCGAAAGTCGCATAAATTGACTTTTTCTTTGACTTTCAGTTCTGATCCGTTCATGCATGTTTGAGATCTGCCTTAGAGATTATTTTGGACCAATTTTCATATAAGTTTAACTCTCTGAAATTATACAACTTGGTTCAATACTCATCCGATTCATATGCATGTTTCCGATTTATGCTTAAATATGACTATTATGCCCTTTTGACTATAAAACGTGATTTTTGAAAAAGTGAAAGAGTAGAAACATTTGTCACTGATTTATAAACTTGCACCAAAAATTTGATATCAGTTTGAGGTCCAGAATAAGAGTTATGCTCAATATCGTAATTTGAAAGCTTTATGTTACTTAAACGGCGTAATTAACATATAACCCATTTAAACCCACTTTTTGATATCAAACTTTTTACCCACTGATGTTATATAATATTTTGGGATTTTTAAAGATTTTTATTTAAATTTTGGCTGATCATAACATAGGTCTCTAAGCTTAATTCGGTTAATACCGATTTTGCCCTTTTAAGCCATAAAATGAGTTTTACAAATCCTTTTGACCCCAAACCTTTTTCTACTGATTTTATTTGATAAATAAAATATTTTGAACATTCTGGAAATATAAAAATATCAGCTTTCTTTTAAAAACCCGGAAACGGCTCTAAATCGCCTTTTTAAGCGTTTTTATCGCATGGTATGCACTATAACCATATTGGACATATAAGATTGATACCTACTGATGTTTTTAGTATATTTTTTTATAAAATAACAGTAAGTACAAGTTTTTGAACTCAGGTTTCCAATTTTGACATTTTTAGCCCTTGTGAAATTACCAAAATACCCCTGAGGTGCATAGTTTGGTTTTAAATGATGATTTTCACTTATGGGTCATACTCTACTGTTATAACATGTTAAATAAAATATATTTACTATATGAACCAGACCTGTAACTCAGATTTCTAATTTAACTCCTTTATAATCTTTTAAATGACCAAAATGCCCTTATGAGGCATAAATTGTGTTTAAATTCATTTGGGGCATAATAGAAGATGACTTACTGATATTATAACATATTTAGAGCATATTATCTCAGGGAACTTGCATATGACTCTTACGGTTACCCGTAACGCTCTTTTCGCGTTCGGTTCGGTTTATGTAACTAGTTTGCATAAATTGACCAAGACGGGACAAACGTTATCATTTTTGTCTCAAAATCCAGAATGTATTTAGTATACCCATATTATACAAGTATTCAAACTTGTCGGGTCTAAATCATATTCTATCCGGTCTTCGCTTAATCGTGCGTTTGAACCGTTCGTCCTTAAAGCTAACCGGTCTAAGCATAAGCTTAAATAAAGACCCGTTAGGAATCTAATAGGTTATTATAAACATTCGTTCCAGATTAGGAGCACCGGTAAAAGCGACTTGCATTTTGCTTGTTGAGAATTATACTTACTCGGGTAAATACTTTTAACTTATTTTCCCTATACGGGCTTGGGTTACGGTATATAAAATACCGCTTGATCGAGCATCAAATCTTACATCTTTGGGTGGTTAATTGAATAATTTGATCGGCTCGTTTAAACAGTCTTGTTCACTTAAAGCCTTTGGGGGGTTAATGACCATGTCCCGGATATCCTTGGCATCATCTTACGAGATGGCCACGACCTGAGCACGAGGTGTAGGCGTACACCTGTCAGTGTATAACTCTATAATGTGGTGTGTCTATTGATCTTTAACCCGGACAAGATCCGGGCTACTGAATGCATAAGTAACATGTAATTCGTTCACATGATTATATTGTATAATTAACCCAAGTTATAAAAAGGTTTTGTGCCACGTGCATTCAAATCAATTTTCAACCCTTTTCAAAATGAGTCAGTTAAATTGTATTTACCAGTGTAAACTGACGTATTTTCCCAAAAGGTTAAGTGCAGGTGCTACACGTAACAGGCTGGCTGTCTTCTAGAGCGTCCACAATAAGTCTCGCAAGCTTGGACGACAATAAACTGTTGAACAATATCTTATTTTATTTGATCTGCTTGTGGATCCGTTTCAACTATTAGTGATATTTAATATTACACTTTATTAAAGTTGAAATGAATCTATCTTTGCTTCCGCTGTGCATTTATATATATTGTGTTGTTTGTCTATGATGATACCAACTACGTCACGATACTCCCCACCGGGCCCACCGGTGACACGTGGAAAATAGGGGTTTTGAACAACCCCTAGGTACTTAGGGGCATCTGGAAATGGTCTGCTAGGTGCTTTGTAACCGACTTTAATCCGATTTTTCACATCTTGGGCGACCCCTAAACAACCCCTAGGTACTTAGGGGCATCTGGAAATGATCCATGGCCATTGCTAGGCTTGTGTGTCAATGATCCATGAGGTTTTGAACACTATAAAAGGCCACAAGGTTGCAACCATTTCTCCACACCTCATTTCTGCATTTCTGGAGCTTCCTGGAGCTTAAGAGTAGACCCAAGTTCTTCCTAATCGTGCATAGGACTTCAGTAAGTATGCTTAACCTTTCTTAGTTGAGTTTTTACTTAGTTTTAGCTTAAAAGTCAAAACGTCGTAATTAACGGTTGACTTCACGATTAATCACTAATGGTCCAGTGATTAGTCGAATTGAAAGTAGTTATAAGTTGGTAATTATGTGGGCAATAAACCCTTAAAAGGGCACCCTCTGATTCCCACTCTAACTAGACCATTTGTCGGGTCAAAGTTGATTAGAAAAAGTCAACATAATGCTTAATTTCCAATTTATGCATAATTAGCAATGTAGCACCCATACAACCTGTTTGATCATTAATATAACTTGGTAATTAATGTAAGAACATGTCTAAACATATTCAACCCGTCAATTTTCTGTTTAGACCCGGTTCGGAACCGAAAGTCGCAAAGCTTTGACTTTTGCTTTGACTTTAGTTCTGACCCGCTTTGGTATGTTTTAGAAATGCCTTAGAGCTTTAATTGGACTAGGTTACATGCTAGTATAACCCTCTGTGATTATACACCTTGGTTCATTAGTTATCCAATTAATATGCATGATTCCGTTAATTGCCTATATGTTGACCATTATGCCCTTTTCACCATAAAACGTGATTTTTGAAAGTGTAAAAGAGTAGAAACCTTAGTTACTGATTTATAAACTTGCACCCAAAATTTGACATCAGTTTGAGGTGTAGATTGAGATTTATGCTCATTAGCGTAATTAGAAAGCTTCTTTAGCGATTAAACGACATAATTAGCGTATAGCCTATTTAAACACACTTTTTGATATCAAACTCTTTACCCACTGATATAATATATTATTTTGGGATTTTTGAAGATTTTTAATTAATTTTAGGCTGAGCATAACTTAGAGTCGTAGGCTTGATTCGGTAATTGTCGGTTTTGCCCTTTTGGGCTATAAAATGAGTTTTACATATCTTTTTGATCCCAAACCTTTTGCTACTGATTATATATGATAAATAAATTATTTTAAACCTTCTGGAATAGTAAAAATATCAGTTTTTCCATATAGAACCCGGAAACGGCTTCTAATCGCCTTATTAAGCGTTTTTAACGCATAGTATGTACTAAAACTATTTTAAACATACAAGGGTTGATAGCTACTGATATTTTAAGTAAATTATAATATTTTAACAGTAAGCAAAAGTTTTTTAACTCAGACTTCAGTTTTGAGCTTTTCGGCTTATGTGAAATTACTAAAATGCCCCTACGGTGCATAGTTTGGTTATAATTGATAAATTTCACATATATACAATACCATACTGTTATAACTTAGTAAACTAAGTATTTTTGCTGATTATATCAGACCTGTAACTCAGGTTAATACTTAAACTCTTTTATAACCTTGTAAATGACCAAACTACCCCTACGGGGCATAGTTTGTGTTTAAATTCGTTTCGGGCATAATAAAAGATATCTTACTGATTTCACAACATATTTAAGGCATATTAACTTAGGAAACCTGTATATGGCTCTAATGATTACCCGTTACGCCTCTTGCGCGTTCGGTTCGGTTTATGTAACTAGTTTGCATAAATTAGCCGAAAGGGGTCAAACCTTATCGCTTTTATCTCAAAATCCAGAATGTGTATGAAATACCCATATTAAGCAAGTCTTCAAACTTGTAGGGTCTAAATCACATTCTATTCCGGTCTTCGCTTAATCGTGCGTACGAACCGTATCTTTAAAACTAACCGGTCTAAGTTTAGGCTTAATTAAAGACCCGTTAGGATTCTAATAGGTTATTATAAACCTTCGTTCCAGAATAGGAGGACCAGTAAAAGCTACTTGCATTTGCTGTTTGTGAATTATACTTGCAAAGGTAAATACTTTTAACTTATTTTCCCTATACGGGCTTGGGGTACGGTATATAAAATACCGCTTGGTCGGGCATTAAATCTTCCATCATATGGTGGTTAATTGATATTGATCGGCCCGTTTAAATTTTTTTGTTTGCTTAAAGCCTTTGGGAGGTTAATGACCATGTCCCAGATATCCTTGGCATCATTTTACGAAATGGCCACTACCTAAGCGCGGAGTGTAGGCGTACACTCGTCAGTGCATGAATAAATAATGTGGTGTGTCTATTGATCTTTAACCCGGCACGATCCTGGCTACTGAACGCATAAGGAACATGTAATTCTTTTACAAGTTTATATATTTAAATAATTATCCCAAGTTATAAAATGTTTGTGCCATGTGCATCCAAATCAATTTTTAATCATTTTTAAAATGAGTCAGTTGATTGTATTTACCAGTGTAAACTGACGTATTTTCCCAAAAAGATTAAGTGCAGGTACTATTCGTAATTGGCTGGATTTCTCCTTAGCATCAATAAGAGTCTCGCAAGCTTAAGATGCCTAAAGTCTGTTGAACTACTGTTTCCTATTTATTTTTGATCCTTCTGTGGATGAATTTCAATTGTTGTGATACTGGATATTACAATTCATTAAAGTTGAAATATATATCTTTCATTTGCTTCCGCTGTGCATTTCAAATATTGTGTTGTTTGACTGTTATGTTGCCAACCACGTCACGATACTCCCCACCGGGCCCACCGGTCATACGTGGAAAGTCGGGATGTGACAGAGAGACTCGTCGCTTACCATTACTCCGTTTACTCCTCTTGTACCCCATGCAACTGCACCTGAAGCCACTGCACAAACTCCATCTCCACAATCAGAACCCATTATACCTCATAACGAAGGCACATCAAATGGTCAAAACCTAGACAACGCTGAACCCGATAATCAACTCAGGAGGTCATCTAGGCAAAGAAGGCCTACTAATTGGGATGATTATGTTACCTACCTGACTGAAATGGATGCTGGAAAGCTCAATGATCCTATCTCTTATAATGAAGCCATTAGCAGTGATCAGTCTTCTGAATGGAACAAAGCAATGATTGATGAGCTTGAATCCATGAAGAAAAATGACGTTTGGGATTTAGTCGAATTACCCAATGGTGCCAAACTTGTAGGTTGTAAATGGGTGTTCAAAACAAAACTGGATCCGAATGGGAACGTTGAACGCTACAAAGCGAGATTGGTTGCAAAGGGCTACACTCAGAAAGAGGGAATTGATTATCAAGAGACGTTTTCACCTGTCTCTCGTAAAGATTCATTAAGGATTGTTATGGCCCTTGTAGCTCATTTTGATTTAGAGCTGCATCAGATGGACGTAAAAAATGCTTTCCTTAACGGAGACTTAGACGAAGATGTTTACATGAAACAACCTGAAGGCTTTAAACCTGAAGGTCAGGATCATCTAGTCTGTAAGTTGAAGAAATCCATTTATGGGTTAAAACAAGCATCACGTCAATGGTACCTCAAGTTTGATGAAGTCATGAAGAGGCAAGGTTTTATGAAGAATCAAGTGGATCAATGCACCTACCTCAAGATGAGTGGGAGTAATTTTACTATACTTGTCCTTTATGTAGATGATATTCTATTGGCAAGTAATAGTTTAGACATGTTGCATGAGTCAAAGCGGTTACTCTCGCATAACTTCGACATGAAGGATCTCGGAGATGCTTCTTACGTCATTGGCATCGAAATTCACCGAGATAGACACAAAGGGATCTTAGGATTGTCTCAAAAGACTTACATAGATCGTGTCCATACACGTTACAACATGCAACAGTGCAAACCCTCAGTCGCTCCAGTAGTTAAGGGAGATGTTTTCGGTTCATTCCAGTATCCGACAACAGAAGTTGAAAAGGAGCAAATGAGCCAGATACCTTACGCGTCAGTAGTCGGGAGCCTGATGTATGCTCAAGTCTGTACTCGCCCAGATATCGCTTACATTGCTGGAATGCTAGGTCGTTATCAGACTAATCCTAGCCTAGATCACTGGAAAGTAGCTAAGAAGGTCCTTAGATAACTGCAAGGGACGAAAGACTTAAACTGACTTATAGAAGAAGTGATCACTTAGAAGTGGTAGGTTATTCTGATTCTGACTTTGCCAAATGCAAAGATGACAAGAAATCCACTTCAGGCTACATCTTTATGTTAGCAGGCGGACCTATCTCATGGAAGAGTCATAAACAACAGTTAACTACAACTTCCACAATGATGGCAGAGTACATTGCTGTTTACAAAGCAACCTGTCATGGAATGTTGCTTAGAAATCTGATCACTGGACTCAAAATCGTTAATTCCATTTCTAGACCATTGAAGCTTTATTGTGATAACTCAGCTGCCGTTAGTTTCTCGAACAGTAACAGTTCGACTGGAGCTGGTTTATATCTTGATACAAAATATCTGTTCGTACGTGAACGAGTTGAGGAAAATAATCGTTGTATTGAGTATATTAGTACTAAAGATATGCTTGCGGATCCGATGACTAAAGGTCTCCCACCTAAAGTTTTCGAAGAACATGTATCGAATACGGGACTTACTAAAGACCTTATTTAATGGCATATTGTACTAGCTTATGTTTTAATTAATGAAATTTCCTCAGTTTGATTTTGTTTGTCTCTAACATATGTTCTGCCGGTGTAATGACATATAGACAAATATAAATACAAATCAGACGCTAAAGGGCTTATACGTATTTTGATCGTAACTATTAGGTTTTAAATTGAGGCTATAGTATGACTAATGGGGGTCCTGAGTCGAATGATGATTCAACGGCTGTATTTCTCTGCTATAGTTCTTGGTTTAAGGCTATAATGAGTGTTAACTCCTGGCCAAGCTCATCTAATACTCATGATAAATGATTACTCGGCTAAGTGGGAGAATGTGAGATTAAATATATTAACATTATATTATTTAATCTTTTAGCCATTATAATCATTTATATTATATAGATCAAAATATATTAATAATCTATTATTAATTAGTTGGTAATTGTTGACGGACCATATTACCCTTATTAACTAATTAGGTTTCCTCTTGGGTGTATAAATAAGGAGCTTATTAGAGAGTTTAAGGGTTACACAAGTTAGACATTAAACAACCCTCATAACATCACAATCTCGACTCTCTCTCTCAACCGAAACCCTCCCTACTTTCGGTTCATTACCATCATCACCTTACACCCTAAGGAGGAACCAGATCATCCTGACAAGTATGTCGAACTCAATGGCTACATCTCTGACTGGATTCTCTACTAGCCTGTCTGCTGTAACAGGTATGTTATTCATGTTTTCCATTATGTTTAAACAGAATTGATCAACATGCAATGCTTGCCACAACATGTCGATTATAGTTTGTCGCTCCATTTCAAGCAGCCTAAGGAATGTCAGGTGGTGAGGGACTTTTACTTTTCTCTTATTGCTATTTTTTTATGCATTGGGTATAATTGAATTAGGATTATATAAAGCTACTTATGTTACAAGGATTTGCTTGAAGTTAAAACAGGTAAACTACTAAATACAACGAAAGACTATCCATCACATAAAAAATCTATGTTTGATCAAAACTTTTCCTAAAGAACTCAGAGTTTATAAACTCCACCCAAATCAATTTAGTTTCAATATTTTTATATAGAAGTTCCGCAATTTGAAAAAAAAATCATTAACACTTTCGCTTACATTGTTTTCCCAAAGCATCCAAAATCATTCTTCTTCCTTTTCTTACTCTCATTTTATTGATACTCCGGTTTAGACCGCGGGGTGTGGGCTTAGGTTTGGTGCGTGAGAACCAAACCAACGCCGCTTTAGCCACACCGGGCCAGCCAGGGTAGCGGCGTTGCCCCTCTGGCGTGGCTATGAAGCCTGGCGTGGGGCGAGTTGCCTAGATGATGTGGATGGCTGGGATTGGCTAGCAAAATATGACGGTTACCCATAGCCGTTTGGGCTAGCCGTTTGCCATGGCGGTAACCGCTATGTAAATCAAATTTTTACTAATTTTTACCTATAAATACTCACCCCAAACCCCCAAATTTTTTACACCTACTTTCTTCAAACACAAATCTTCATCCAAAACCAACCCAAAAACCGAAAATGGTTAACTGAACCAAGGAGGAGGAGCTAGCGCTAGTGACGTCAATCGTTGACGCACAACGAACGCTATGCCGTGGTCAAACCGCCTACTGGACTCGAGCGTTTCAGGAATACCAACATGTTGGAAACGCGTGTCACAACTTGAACGTGTGTCAACATAAGTGGCGGGAGCTAAAACCGCACCAGGATCGGTTTAAAGCATGCTTCGATCGTGTGCCTGCAGGCGACCTAAGCTACGACGATCGAGTGGAGCTCGCCAGAATCGAGTATAGGCACGATGGGAATCCGGAATTTCGTTGGGTTCCCCATTTTAATATTTATCGTACTTTGTAATTTTTTAGAATTTATTATGAAGTTTTTATTTTATTTTATTAGGATTTATTAAAATGTTTTTTTAATTTTTTAGGAACTATTTTTTTTTAATTTATTAGGATTTTATGTAACTTTTTTATTTAAATTAAATTAGTGGTGTATTTTATTTTATAAATGTCAAAAAAAAAAAATCCACATGTCAACCCAAGCCCCCAACCTACTCCGCTACCACACCCCACTTTTTTTGGGTGGCCTGGTGGAGCCCATCTCCGCACATGTCAACCCAAGTCCACAGCCCAAGCCCCACACCTAGCAGTCTTATACAAGTGTTCATTGTTCAGATACCATGTTTAACTATTTTAAACATAACTATTTTAAACATAAACACAATGCATTTCTAATGGACTCGGGTGTAAACAAGTGAAGACGCTTATAAGCTACTTGAGACGGCTCTAAATGTTCAACTCAAACCATGGTTATAAGATATGAGCCCGATCCAAGCTTGAACTAATGGCCCCAAGCCCAAGCTTCACATACCGAGCTCATATAGTCTCGCGAGCCAAAACTAGCATATAAAGCAATTAAATAAATAATAAACAAGTCAAGATCGAACTTGGAAGTTCCTCACCAGCTCTAGCTTTGAATATAGAGTTGGAATCGACTAGCTGACACCCATGCTCAAGCTCTAATATAGAGAGATTTAACCATTTAAGCGACTTGAAATTGAAATTCTAGCTTATAACTCAATTAACAACAAATTTGAACCACAAAATCACCACATTCATCAAACTACTATATGCATTATGGTGTTAACATCACCTTTGTCCTAAATCTCAACATTAAGAGCATTCTCATCCAATCCATCAAATTATACATACATTCCACTAAAAAACAACTCCTATATCAATATATTATTATATATATCAAATGACAACACCGCTTTGCTACAGTGGTGTTGTCAAAAAAAAATTCTTTTTTTTTCTTTTTCTTTCTTTCTTTTTCTTTATGGTTTTTTTTCTTTTTTACTTTTACCCTTTAATTTTTAGCATTTACTTTTACAACCCTTTAACTTTCTAAATATTTTTTAATCAAGTTTTACGTCTTTATTTTCATTTACGTGTCGATATAAACTTAAGTTGATTTACATTTCGACATGATTTTTTTTGTGTTTATTTACGATTTTGCCCCCAGTATAAAATTCGTTTTAATATTTTTTTAGAAGACTATGGTAGTGTTTTGTTTTAATTGGTTGGCTCGATTTAATTTTTATTCGTCATGCCAAGTGGTAGTTTTTCCATCGTTTTAGTTTTTTTAGCAAAAGTATGGTAGTATTTTGTTTTACTTTGTTTACTCAATGTAATTTCTTTTGAGATCTCGTGTTATGAGTAGTATGTACAAGTAACTAAAATACAGACGTACATGCTATGAGAGAAATATTTGGCTTAATGCCCCGCAACGCGGGCGGGCAAAATCTAGTTTTCACAAAAAACAAATACTTTTTCTCTCTTCTTTTCAATTAAATAATATTATTATTACATTTTTCTCTCTCCTTCACTCACAACCACTTTCAATATATATTAAAAAAATTATACTGGGTGAACAGTGTCCCCCCAAATATACAGATGAACAGTAACATTTTCTCTCTCCTCCACTCACAACCATTTTTTATACCCTTTATAATATAAAAACTGCCCCTCACATATTTTGATGGTTTGGATGAGAATGCTCTAACACTAGACATAAAAATCAACGGCGTATGTTTCATTTAATTGATTAAAATGCCTCTTTAATCAAACAAAATCTTGTAAGTGCACCTAAGTATGATAAATGCTGGATTCTGCCGAAGAATGAATCTTCATGGACTGATATTGCAAATAGTTGAAAGATATATCACAAATTTGGACCAAGGGGTTATAATGATGTCCGAATTTGTTTTTTTTGAGGTGTCAGTACTTATTAGTTTAGAGGCTTGTCCGAATTTGTGGAAATTGAAATGAACTTATAAGTTTAGAGGTATCTTGTCCGAACTTGTAAGTTCTTAGTGAGTTGTCCGAATTTAGAGGATTAGCTTGTCAGAACTTGTAATTCTTGCACCCATGTCCGTATTTGTAGTTCTTGTTATGTGTCAGTACTTATTTGTTAAGTACTGACTAGGGTTTCATTGTAAGGGTCCGTATTTAGATGTGTATATTTTAAGTGATTGTATGCAGACAATGAGACTCAATGAATTCATTGAAACAGTAAACTTTTTGGAGAAAACTTGTTGTGCAAACAAACCCCAACTGTGTGTGTTCTTCACTCACTGTGTGTGATTGTTGATTGTGAATACTCCGTGAATACACTATTCTCTCATCTTCTACACCTTCTGTACGTGTTCTACGTTGCGGTACGAGGCACATGGTGGTTTCCGCACATCGCGTGTGTGTTCGATCGGTCCGGTTCATGTGTTCGTTGAAGGAAGACGACCTTACAAATCTACACCATATGCCCTATAGGTGGATCTGTTATACACAAAATTTAAAACACTTCCAAAGAGTTTCAGGCATAAAAATTATCCCAACTTTTTCCATGGTAAAGATGTTATTAAGTACCAAGGATTGGTTAGGTAAAACACTATACTCCAAATAATAAATCTGACGTTATTCTTCAGTCTTCGCTAATAAAGTTTTGAATAAGCTCATCATAGGTATGATCACAGCACTAATAAGATCTAAAAGCCTTTATCAGAGGTAAACCACGTACCTTGATGTCTGTCCCTTCACACCAACGAGGACTCCTATAAAAGAATTTGCACTAGCTAGCCATGCTATGATGGTTCTATATTATCAAATTAAGTGACATAGGGAATAACATTGGTCTAAAAATTTCCGCCTCATGCAAACAAAGTCTAATATAAACCAACAACAAAAAAGCTGAATTTTGCACCAACAAATACAACTCAAATAAGTTACACAAATTAAAAAGCATGCACAAATTTTCATACAAAATTCACTAAAGAAAGACATTTACAACATTGAACGTTTGGAGACTAATTAAGAAAAATGAAGTATATACAAACATAATTTGCCGTCACTGAATGAAGTATATTCATGTATAATCATCGAATAGTAAAATATAAGAATCAATCACAAAAGTCGCTAAATTAGCCAACTAAAAGAATTTTACATTTTTACTAAAGTTTTAAAATCTAGATTCAAATATTGAAGATATAGAGTCCACCTTGCTTGTATGCTTCAAAAGCCTTCTGTCCTTAGCTCTCAACTTTGCAATTCGGCCATTACCTTTGTCATAAACTGTAATAACGGGCTGATCAAAGCAAAAGTAGCGTTTCCACGTAGGAATACACAAAATATGCGGAATCTCTTCCATCAGTCCAAACATTACTGATGGATTTAGAGTATGGTTCATAAGCAGCAAATATTCTAGCGGAGGAAGGGTGAGTTTGTAATTCAATTAAAGGTTCACTTGTCTTCCGAAATCCCCTTACACCAACCATTGATACGTTACAACTAATAGTGAAGAGCTTCGCAAACGTTCTTGGAACACCATCCTCCATAATCCATACAAGGTAAACTAGGTCATTGGCCTCATAATGGTGTTCAATCATAACAAGGGACTCCCTTAGCTTATACAAGGATAAACTAGCACGAAACTGGGCTAAATTATCCGGAAGGTTTACCTCTCCAAATTCTTCACTTGTCGTATCAAATGAAATTATCAAGTTATAATACCTAAATCTAGCATCATCCACGGTAATTCTATCACAACCAAGCCAATAAAGAACTCCATCTACAACTACCTGTGATTCGGAAAATCTAATTGAATTACGAGGAAGAATGCTGCTATATGGACTCCTCCAAGCCCTAGTGCTTAATGTAAACACTTCAACTTGCCAAGGGATGTAAGCTACATCCTCGACACCGCACAAATGTTTTATACAATTAATCTTGACTATCTTAGGGTCATTAGTCTCGCCACAAACCCAAAAACCTAGAACAGTTCCGTATATCTGATTATCTGGCACATTAGGCAGAACAACAGCAGCCTCTTTCGCGATTGACGGATTCCAAATAACAGCCATGCGATCACTGTACAAACACAACAGGCCGTGAGAGGTGCCAGTTGTTCTATAATATTTAAGCATATCAACGAATGGGGGGACAGTCACAGAAACTTTGTGGCGGGGGAAAGTATCATCATCAACAATAATTGAAACATAATCTGGCTCACCCTCGATATACCTTACAAGCAGATGTTGGTTTTGGCCGCTGTAACCAGTTATGAAATCAGAGCTTTCGATCACAGACTTCCATGATTTGCAGACTGATCGGAACCGAATCAACGATTTGGCAGGAAGCATGTTCATGATTTCTGATTGAATTTCGAAAGGTATGTGGTCAGACATTTCGAGTTTGATTACGTATTTCTAGGCTTTACGAGGTATGAAATCGATTTTTATTGTGTATTTCTAAGGCTTATAGAGATACGAAATTTCTAGGGTTTGCGAGATATGAAAAAGAAGATCACGACCGCCTGTTTATTTTGTTTTTTAAATGCGGTTTTTCTTTCTTGGACTGCACCGCACTTTGGTACTCAGCCCAGTTGTTTGTTAGTTTGAAACTTTGAACCCGAACCCTTCATTTCCCACTTTCCTTTCTTTTATTTGTATAATGAAAATAATTAGATAGATAATAAAAAGGTTGAACTCTAACTTTAAAAATGCGGAGACCGAGCTTTGAACACCCATAATCTAAGTTAGCTGTGATAGAGATAATAACAATGGATCAATCGATGATCCTTCTGTGTATTGACAATCCATATAAATAGGAGATTACAAGCCCTCAATCGTAGGGATTTACAAATCAATGAGATAATAATTATAATATACAGAATATTGTTTCCTAATATATTCTATTACACCCCCGCAGTTGAAGCGAAAGGTGACCAAATATTGAGACTGGACCGGAAGTCGTCAAAGAGGATGCGAGGAAGACCTTTGGTAAAAATGTTGACAATCTTATGTCTTGACGGTACATGTAGGATCCGAACTTGGCCACGTTGAACTTGCTCCCCCATAAAATGAATGTCAAGTTTAATGTGTTTAGTACGTTGATGTTGGACAGGGTTGCCGAAGAGATAGATAGCACTCACATTATCACAGTACACGAGAGTTGCACGAGTCAGCGGATGATGCAGCTCCAATAATAGGTTTCGTAACCAACAAATTTCAGCAACCACATTGGCAACGCCTCTGTACTCGACTTCGGCGCTTGAGCGGGAGATGGTGGCTTGTCGTTTGGACGACCAGGAGATAAGGTTGTCACCAAAGTAGACACAATAGCCACTCGTGCAACGTCGAGTGCCTGGGCAACCTGCCCAATCGGCATTCGTATATGCAAGAAGAGACGGGCAAGGCGAACGACCTAGAGTAAGCCCGTATGAAGTCGTGCCCTATATGTACCGAATAATCTGCTTGAGGGCAAGCCAATGCGTTGTTTTCGGGGCATGCATGTACATGCAGATCTGCTGAACGGCATAGGTAATATCTGGTAGTGTGAAAGTGAGGTATTGAAGTGCCCCTGCTAGGCTACGGTAAAGAGTTGGGTTATCGAAGTCATCTCCCGATGTTGCACTTAACTTGGCATGCGTGTCAACTGGCGTGAAACAGGGTTGCAAGAGCTCATACCAGGATTAGCTCTGGTCACTGAGATCCCGAGAAAGAAACTGAGGGAGCCGAGATCTTTCATGGCAAACTCATGGGCTAGGTAAGTCATGAGGGTCTGACGAAGTAAATCCGAAGCGGTGACGAGAATAATATCGTCGACATATAGAAGAAGATATACCGTGGCTTTGCATGATGGAAAGTGAACAATGATGCGTCACACTTACTTTGTCGAAATCCCAATGTGAGAACATAGTCGGTGAATCTTTGGTACCATGCCCGTGGCGCCTATTTTAAACCGTAAAGGGACTTTTTGAGTCGGCATACATGATTGGGAAATTTGCTATCTCGAAAACCCATAGGCTGGTACATGTACACGGTTTCCTGTAGGTGACCATGCAAGAAGGCATTGGTAACATCTAATTGGTGAACGGACCATGACTGAGATAAGGCAATAGATAATATGGTGAGTATAGTTGCGGGCTTGACAACTGGACTAAACGTTTCCCAGCAATCAATGCCTACCTGTTGAGACAAACCATCACAAACTAGACGAGCTTTGAACCGCTCAAGACTGTCGTCAGCAAGGGCGGATCTACGCTTTAGGCAGGGGTTGCCCGGGATACCCCTCAAGTCTCTTGGCTAAGTGTAATTTTTCTTTTTTTTCTCCGTTTTATGTATGTGATATCCCTAGGCATACAATAGGATACCCCTGAATGAATATGAGTGAAAGAATTGAAATAAAAAAATTTCTCCGGCAAGCTGCAGATCATTCCGGATAAGAAGGAAGAAGATGACTATAATCTTATCTATACTATATTATAATACATGAGGGAAGGATTCCCAAAAGTTAAGAACTTCTTCCCCCATTATTTATAAATAAACCCTTAGAATGAGGGTAAAGTGGTCTTTTAAACCATAATTATTTTTTAGTCCCTCAATCTATTACATTTAAATCCTTAACATTTAACATAATTATGGGTAATTAGTTACACCCCCCCCCCCCCTTTAATTCTTTAATGTATTCCTGCGATATCTTACAACCCGTAATGTTTTAAAAAAATCCGAAGGTACCATGACGATCGGCACATTTTTTTAAACGTTTCGATAGTTGTCTTTTTTAGTTTCACCGTGCGTTCATAAAGTACAAATAGCCGATGCGTAAATGTACAATTGATTAAAGCCAACATTTGTTTTTTACCCAAGCCAGCTTTGACCATTACCTAGCTACCGTGCATTAACATTTGTTTTTTACCCAAGTTTTTTGTTTTGAACGGCATTAATAAACTAAAATATTCCCTAATTTTACTTATACAGAGTCAGTTTGTTGTGGCATGTTTAATATAGTATAGATAAAACTCACAACAAACTTCCTATTAAACATAATTATTTATAAATAAACCCTTCCCCCATTATTTATAAATAAATCCTAAGAATGAGGGTAAAGTGGTCTTTTAAACCATAATTTTTTTAGTCACTCAATCTATTACATTTAAATCCTTAACATTTAACATAATTATGGGTAATTAGTTACACTCCCCCCCCCCCCTCTTTAATTCTTTAATGTATTCCTGCGATATTTTACAACCCGTAATGTTTTAAAAAATCCGAAGGTACCATGACGATCGGCACATTTTTTTAAACGTTTCGATAGTTGTCTTTTTTAGTTTCGCCGTGCGTTCATAAAGTACAAATAGCCGATGCGTAAATGTACAATTGATTAAAGCCAACATTTGTTTTTTACCCAAGCCAGCTTTGACCATTACCTAGCTACCGTGCATTAACATTTGATTTTTACCCAAGTTTTTTGTTTTGAACGGCATTAATAAACTAAAATATTCCCTAATTTTACTTGTACAGAGTCAGTTTGTTGTGGCATGTTTAATATAGTATAGATAAAACTCACAACAAACTTCCTATTAAACATGCCACAACAAACTAAACAGGATATATGCATCTTATTTTAAAAACTTAAAACTCACAACAAACTTCCTAAATAAATGGACGACCAATCTAAAACTAAACCCTAATGGACTACTATAAATACATAGCAAACACTCAGAATTCTACATTTCTATTGCGAAACAGATTTAAAATATGGAGCCAGTTCTGAATTCACTTGATGCGAAAAAACAAGCATGCGATATTGAAAAATCTAAGGTCGGTTCTATGATAAGTTTTGTTATATCGCAATAATGAATAATTGTTTTCTTTTATTTACTTTTATGTGAATACTAACTTATTTGATTTTTCAGATTCAACACACCAATTTAAACACCTCAGTTGTCGAACAAGCTTTTGTTAGTTTTTAAGTAATATTTTCGCCTATAATCTTTCATATTAACAAGTTCGTTATGTTATTATTTGGTGTTTTATTGTAGGATGATGGTGATAATAGTGTTGAAATTATTTCTTATGGTGCAATGTTCAGTCCATAAAAGTCTAATCTTCAACGTCAATTTAGTAAAGAGGTAATTTTAAAATTTATTTAATCTTTTTTAAATTTTTTTATTCAATATTTGTTCTTTTTATAAAATTTATTTAATCATTTTTTAACCTTTTTATTAAATTTTTGTTTTTTAAGGATCGGAAGTATGAGAATCATAAGAAAAGATCTAAGAGACTCTCTGAATGGAAATGGGTCGAGGTTATAAATTTAGATGATTCTGAGGACGATGAGAAAGAAGATGAATTAGATGATACT
>JARYGA010045666.1:0-49393 GCA_030545235.1 Helianthus tuberosus | reverse complement strand
ATACTTGGTACTCTTGCACCGTTTTACGCGCTGCTCATCGTTTATGCTATCGTTAACTGTTCAGGCTAATCTCTCAAGCGCTCCCTTCAATCCAAGGCAGTGTTTATTAAGTTAAACGCTATCTGTGAGTATACTCGATCCCTTTTTGCTTTATGCACTTTTGGGTGTTACATACGTTACTTATTCTAAATCACATCGATCACATAACGCAAACACTATTTATACGCTAACCACTAATGCGTGTTATACGTGACTCGATGAATGCCTGTTTTTTATGTTTACACATTGATTGTTGTCTACCTGCCTTAGCAACGATAGTACTATAGTTTGGACTCAGCACCTGTCGTGGACAGGGGTTTTTAAGGACAATACTTCACGTGTTCGCAGTGGTGAACATGTGATGCGCACTCGCTACTCGCAGTCAAATCGCAGTCATTGGTATTGATAGGATATTTGTTGATAACTTACATGCTTCACATTATACGTTGTACATGCTGGTTATGCGTAAACGATTTCGAACTCTACTTATACTATTAAACTTGTATGCTCACCTTTACACTATTTGTATTGACCTTTATTTTAACGTATGTGACAGGTGCTTAAGATGCTAAGATGCTTGCTTGCTCTTTAATAGAATCAAGTAGGAGAGAGTCTAGAAACAAACAAACAAATTACCTTAATTTGAATCTGAGTTGTCGGAACATGATACTTGTCTTTGAGATAATTAGTCTGTAATAACTATGTGTTGTGGTATGTTATGGTGTGGGACATAATATTTAAATATCTGGTAATTTAGTTGTTATGGATTTCTCTTGGACAATCTGTTTCGCTCAGTGCCATGCCCCGATGTTTCCGTCATCGGTTGGGGTGTGACAGCGGTAATCCAGGTAACTCTACTGGAAATACGTCTGAGAATTTAGATATTACAGGGATATCTTTTAATTCTTTTTCTTTAGTATTAATGATTACGAAAATCATATATACTACTCCTCATTTCCTTTCATAACTTGCAGCTTTCATCACAGAGATGAATTTTGTCGATCGGGTTGGCTTATTTCCTTTGATTGTGATATTTCCACCACTTGGTGTACTTAATTGTACGGACTTTTGATCACATAAAATACTGGCATGATTGGCTACCAACCAGTCCATTCCTAATACGACATCAAAACCGACCAGATTCATTGGGTAAAGGTTAGCAAAGAAATGATGGTTTAGGATTTCTATTCTTGCTCCCTGCAAGATTTCACTTATCTTAACGGATTCTCCGTTTGCTGTTTCTACCAGACAATCTTGTTGAAGTTTGACTAAGGGTTGGTCAAGAAGTTTGTAAAAAAACTATTGATAAAACTTTGGTTTGCACCAGATTCAAACAATACTTTCGCAAATATGTTATTAACTAAGAACGTACCGCCAATCACATCCGGAATCATCTTGGCTTCCTCAGCTGTCAGAACAAAGGCTCTGGCATTTTTCTTAGGAGCTTCAGTTGTCTTAGCCTTGTTGGTTGTGGCTAGAGCTAGTTTTGGACAGTTTGCTTTGATGTGACCAGCCGCTCCACAATTGTAGCATATTCTATTATTAGGTTTCTTCCTATAGTCTTTTTCCTTGTGTCCAGATATTTTGCAAAAGTTGCAGGACACAACACACTTTCCTGAGTGCTTCTTTTTACAAAACTTACAGTAAGGTGACGAAAGACCTGTCCCTTTTCCACGGTAGGAATTACCGTATCGAAATTCCTGGGTAAGTTCCTGAGCTAGGTTCTTCCTTTGGTTTTCCTCTTGTGTGCGTACCAGTTCATCAGTCAGGGTAATGGCTAGTTCTACTGCTTCTTCTATGGTTTATGGTCTAGCTGCCTTGACTACGTGTCTAATATCACTAATTAATCCCCAAATATAATGGGAGATTAACACGAGTTCGGGTGAGGCTAAGGTTGGCACTATCCTAGCATATTCGAAGAATATGGTAGTGTAACCTTTGCAGTCTATTCCAGTCATTTTGAGATTTAGGAACTTATTAACGATTTGTTCCTTTTCATTAGGAGGACATAATTTTCTTTCAACTATTTCCTTAAAGTTGATCCATTCCATTTTATAAACTCTGTCACTTCCCCCTACACTGGAGAATAGCATTCCACCATTCTAAGACTGCATTTTTGAAAAGATTAGAAGCAAACATAATCTTATCTTCATCTACATATTTACTTATTTTTATGACTGCTTCTTTCTTTTCTATCCAACGTAACGCTGCAATGGCTCCTTCAATGCCTGAGAATTCTACTGGTTTGCAGGCCAAGAATTCTTTATAAGAACAACCGTAAAAAGCGGTTCTTCTTCTTTTAGGAATTAGAGCTTGGATAATGGGTCCGTTATCGTTCACACTGTGACTAGGTTCAGCGTGTTGACGTTTACTTCCATTTGCAGATTTATTATTTTCTGCTTCTTTAACAGTCTTGATAATATAAGGCATAGCATCTATAATTCCTTGTTCTACTATATGTTGGATGGCACTGTTATCTATTTGGTTTCCGTTATTCTCATTATTCTGGTTTTCCTGATTTACTTCGTTCGACATCTGAATTGTGAATATTTATCAGGTATTAATTATTACAGAAGAAATTTAATACAATTATTTATACATAATCACACAAACAGTTTGATCAAAAACGTCGATCATTGCGACTTTTACTCTTTTCTATATATGCGTCAATTACAAACTACAACTGGAATTCAAATATACTATGCATCCGTATCTATTCTAGTCTATCTATAGATTTTTTTATCAAATTACAAAATTACACATATATCTACGTATTTTCTAAGTATCGTTTATCCAGTACTGCATTTCATTTTCATCGTATTTCCAAACGAGTTTCTCCCATATCTGTCGGATTCTATTCCACTCATTTACTAAATCTTCTCCATACTGATGGAGTTCCTGCACCTGTTTTCAACTCATTGGCGAATCTAAGGGTTCAGGTTGAGGTACAGGTTCCTCGTAAGGGTCTGCGCTATTCATTTCGAAAAATTTCCTATCATCATCCCTCCATGGATCACGTTCTAAAGGCATTGGTTCTTCGGGAGGGTATAGGGTCGAGTATGACCTATTGTCATCAAACCGTGGATCATATTGTAAAGCCTGTGGAGTTGGGATTCTAGGTAACTCGTTGGGGTCAAATGCAGGTATTGGGAATTGGTTTACTTGGTTGAGTTCAAGCATTGGGTGGTCTGGGAACAAAGGTAACAGTGGCGGTTCGGCTACTTGGTTTAGGTTAGCATCTACTGCTGTAGTGGCTAACATGTGGAAATTGGCCAGCTGTCTATCTAATTCCTCTTCCCAAGGTGGCCTACTGGCTGTTTCCTGAATTTGTGCATCTGCCACCCTATTAGCCCTGACTAAGGCCCTTTGTTGTTGTAACTTTTTCATTCTTTTTCTTCTCTCATGTGCTCCTCTATTAAACCAACCTCTTTTCTTAGTAGTAAAGGGTTCCTTCGACTGTGCCTTAAATATAAATATCCCTTCCTCATTATCGGCTGAGTATCCTGAGGGATTAGGTTGAGATGATGTTCTCTCATCTTTTGGTGAACTATCTAAATGACGATAAGCGTCCGAAGTTCCTTGCTCACTCATACTGTAAACTAACAGATAGTCAAATAACACACAACACATAATCACATAAATTATTCCTTAACACACAATTTAAAATCTCAGTGTCAGCAGAACACTTCCTTGGTTTAAACCAGTGGCTGTAGCTCTGATACCACTCTCTGTCGCAGCCCCGACCCCTACCCCGGGACCGGGCGCTGCGAGATCCAGATTGGTGGTATCGGTGTTTATTAATTTAGCAGCGGAATACATCAGGACCGTAGTTAGGAAATATTTTTATAAGTGTAAACCACCAAACATTTTATAATAATAAATGTTTGGGATAAAACCCAAGTTCATTAGCCAATACATTTGTAGGGATAGACCCTAATTATTGAAAATAAAAACTCCATTTTATTCAGGTAACTTTTATAGCCACTTTTCCAAGCCTTCAGTGCTCTCCAGCTGGCTTCTATTTGGCTTTCACATGGTGTTACCTGAAACGCGTTTTGAAAACATTTTATCAGGAAGAAATACTGGCAAGTACATTCCATTTTGGTTAAGCAGCAGTTGTTTACACATTACAGTATTAAGGGTGGTTACAATGTTTATATCTACACAATTACTCGGTCAGTACGTGTCACTCGACGGATCTGTCACTATGGTCATATCACACATTGGATACCCGTGCCCCTTTGTGAAGGTTATCAAGTACTGTATACAAACCCCATAATACTGGCAGCAATTGTAGACTTACAAAAACTTAATCACTGTAATTGTATTTGAAAACATTTGAGGTTTTGGTAAAACATTTTGACTCATAAAACGTACTCTCAAATATTGAGAAAAAAGTGAATGTACTTACATTGTTGGCTTAGGTGATACCACTATGGCTTCCTGGTGATTCTCCTGATTATTATCTATTAATATTAAACAATGCACATGTGTAAGTAAAATAACCCAAATCACATTGACCGTACAACTCGAGACAAAATTCCAATGACTGAGTCGGGCAGAGCCGACATGCATTACGGAATCCTAAATCAATCGGGTGTACACACGAGACAGAACTCCAACGACTGAGTCAGGCAGAGCCCTGACATGCGTTACGGAGCCCTAAATCAATCGTGTAGGGTAACAGCAGGGTTATAATACTTACAACGAGGCAGAGCTTCGCTTTATAGTGGGTATTATGCCCGGGTATTATAATTTCTATTCAGAAGTTGAGAGAGAAATTGAGAAATGAACGGTTTTTCTAATGAGCTCGAACTCTCTATTTATAGGCTTGATCCGACACCTTGTCGCGCCCTGTGAAGCCGCAGGCTATGCCTGTCGCGGCCCGTGAGAGCCTGAAAGGCGACTGTAGGCCCGGTGAGTCAAGGGGTAGGCTTAGTGAGTCATGTGCCACGTGGCACAATGACTTGTCCGACAAACCAAAGTCCTCGCGCCCCGCGACAAACCAAAGGGGTCTTGGTCGAGGCCCGCGAGCGACAACTGAAATTTGTTTTTGTTGATTTTTCTAAGTGTAGGGCTATTTCGGGTCCGTTTCTCGTGTACGGGGTATATTTAGGAACGTTTAGAGTCACGTTAAGGGTTCTTGAAGGGTCGTTATAATTTCAACATCTTAGAAGCACACGGATCATGATCAACAGATGATAAGGTCTGTTGAATGAAATCTGTTCAACAGATCCTAATGTAGCTAAGGCCCCTTCCCATCTAGGCTATAGCAGATGTTAGCAATCTATAACAGAGGTTAGTCTCTAACAGATGTTAATGTATATGAGATCCTAACGGTTTTCCTACTAATCAATTCATTAAATTTGCATTCATTCACCGACAATAATATACAACTCTACTACTTGTGCAAAACAAGAATATCAACAATAATAAAATATATAATATACTAACAATAATACTCAAATTGTAGCAATTACATGCAAAATCCATCAGTTTAGATGATTCTCATTTTTGCTGTACATTCATTATATTCAATTGTCTCTTGACGATAAATCACAACATGTTGGTAATCGACATTTAAAAGGCGAAACAAATTTATGGTCAATCATTTTCATAATCTAAATTGAATTATACTCTAAAACCTCTAAATACAAATAACAGTCTTTTGAAAATCTGCAACAAAAGGAATACAGTCAACATCTTCTTATATAAAGTCTACTAAACCAAAACTCTGTTGAAGAGTAAATCTATAAAAGCAAAGACTGTTGAACGAAACATCTGCTGATAAACACAGAGACTATTCAAGCAAAGGTCTGCCAAAGAGAACCTTTGCTATGGACTAACAGATGATTCAGATCAACAGGGAATGTTAACAGAAGAGCTTTAACAGACCATGATCAACAGATTCTAACAGTTTTCCTACTAACCAATTCATTAAAGTAGTACTCATTCACTAAAAATAATATATAACCCTACTACTTATCCAAAAAATGAATATTAATAATAATATAATAACAATAATATTCAAATTGTAGCAATTACATACAAAATCCATCAGTTTAGATGATTCAAATTGTAGCCATAACATACCAAACTTTCAAACACACTAGGTTAAAACAAAAGTTAACAAACATAACTAAAAACCACAATTTTAGTCTTCAAAATAAGTTGTTTTTACTTTCCATTCAGACTTAATCCAGAATCATTTTCAACCTCTGTTGCTGAAAAGTCTTTCGTAACATCACCAACATCCTTGCAACAGATCACAAAACAACTAATGAATATTTATTCAACCTGTTATTATATTGCTAGAAATAAAGAGTATAGTTATGATTTGCAGAAAGTAACAAAAATTACCTTTTCATTTCCTTACACTTTACATGCTGTATAACAGCCATCACATACTCATTAGCTGTCATTTTAGAGATGAATTCGTTAAACTACAGAGCATATTCATTCCACACAATACATCGCAAACCGTAACCCTATATGGAAAAAATATTCATTTAACCATAAACTAAACACTAATTTATGACCAGTTTTCTAGAATCTATAAAATCAAAACAAAAATTGAATGAATAACAACATAAAATCAAACGAAAATTATGACCATCTACCGTATTCACCTGACGAGGGAATAAATTTGTTGATCTCATTTATTACCATGATTACACATTAGATACAAAGACTATTAGTCTCATTTATTAGCATTACCCTGATTCCCTTTTAAATACCAACAGTTCTGATCTCATTTTTTAAGATCATTCCACAGTAAGTATAAACAATAATTTGAATTCATGGCTGAATGTAAACCACCACTTACTCCAACTCTTGAATATCACTTTTCATACTGTTAGTTTCTTTTGAAGGTCGGCCAACGAATTCAATACTTCCACACCAAATAACAAATCCAGCAACATCTACCTGAAGAACATTTAAACAAAGTATTTTTTAGCATACAAACCTACAATTTGTGATAAAAAGGAAAAAAATCAAAGAATATACATCCTCAATAAACTATCGTACAAAACTCAGGAACATTTATATTACAAACCTACAAAGCATAGAATCAGGAATTCACACATATACATCTATTTTTAAACACAAACAAACATTACCTTTTCATCAATGAAGATGAGATCCATTTTATAACCTTGATTCCATTTTCGGAAAATCCTCGCTCTCATGTGCCACAAATCTTTCCCAGGAACATTTATAATGGAAACCTACAAAGCATAGAAACAGGAATTCACATTTTATATTTTTTCTATTTATAGTATATGTAATTATTAATTCTTATAAGATAATAAAATAATAAATAAAATATGTAATAACTCTAAAAACGTTCTGATACGTCTGTAAAAAATCAAAACTAACACTAGGAATGTTTGACGAACAGTATAAAGAATCATAATTATTTCGACATAAGAAAAGGGTGACAGATATACATCTATAGAATCCTTTATACACGAACGTAATAACACAAATACACCATACTTGCTCATCAATGAAGATGAGATCCATTCTATAACCTTGATTCCATTTTTGGATGATCCTCGGTCTCATGTGCCACAGATCTTTCCCAGGATTCAAATCGTTAACTGAACTAAAATTGTTAATCTCAACTGACGATGACTTCTAATTCGAAAATCGGAATGAATTCAAATTTCAAAATACAAAAGCAGAGAACAGGAGAGTGGAAATATGAAGAGGGAAATGAGAAAAAAAACCTTTATATAAGAAGATGATTGACATAAGTGAGTGAGTAACATGCATTAATTGCAAATCACGTATTCCCATGCATTTTGAATTAGAAATTACCAGCAACTAAACATCTGCTGAGATATAGCATTATATGAACCTTCAACCGCTGCTGCTTTTAAACTATGGATGGATATGAGCAGAGGTTTTAGGAGGCAGACTTTTAGATAGATTTTAAAATGATTTTATATATTAGGATTTATGATGCAGTAATGACATAAGAATAGCATTGTTGGACAGCCTCTCTGGCTGCCATATCAGTTTTTCTTATGTCACTCAGATTTCTCCTTTTATAGAAAATATTGATTTATATTAATAACTTTTATATATTAAATAAAATATATATTTTAGTTACTTTCATCATACCTTTAAATATAAATAAGTAACTATCATATAAATGTATACTTAATATACTAAGAAGTTATATAAAAATTAAAACGTGTTTGGGCTCGCAGGTCGTGAAGCTTTGTAATTGAAGCTTGGGGTGACTTAAGCTCGTTCTTGAGTTCGTGTAAGCACAACTTGATTAGAGCTTTTAATGGTCAGATCTCAAGTAGCTAACAAATAGTTATTCTCGTTTTTACCTCTAATTTTAGTGTTATTTATGATATTTATAACCGATTGAAAATACAATGTTGTGTATATGTACATTTACACTTATTATTTATGAAATACCGAAAGCTCTATAATATTGTATATTTATGTACTAAACTAAATATTTTTTATATTTAATTGGTAATATGTAAAAATATCAATGGAAAACTATAGGGCGACAATTGATGACACAATACCAACACGATACAAAAATGAACTACTTTCAGATCAGCTAACATATCATAATTCTTTAAGAGGTCGAATGGACATTACCATTAAATGAAGGGGTTAAACTCAAACACGGTTGCTTAATATATATAGGTTAACCTATTAAATTGTTTAAAGGTTTCTAAAAAACTAATTATTTAGATTTTAGGAGGGGCTATTAAAAAGTTGAGTAAATTACAAGTTTTGTTCTTTATGTTTGTCCCAAATTTCAGGCGCTTTCCTTTACCTTTAAAATTGATGACTTTTGTACTTAATGTTTAAAAATTGTTGCATGTTATGTCCTTTAGGGCAAACGTAGTTATAATTTTCAGTTATGTTATGTGCACCGCACATGAGGGTAGAACGGTCATTTCACCTCCTCACTTGTCTTTCCCCCTTTTAATACTCTAATTTACTTCATCTTCAACCTTCATACTCATCTGTACCATCATCGCCTTCTTCTTCAGTTTGGATCAATCACTCAAGAACAAGAATCATAATCTTGATGAACATTTGAACTTCTTCAATTCGGAATTACGATTGAATCTGAATGGGAACTTTTTGAAAGGCTATTAATCAACAACTCACATCTCTCTCATCCATTTTCACCTCGTAACATTAACTCCCCATTGTCAAACCCTAACCCCCTTGCGTAAACTTCCAACCCAATTCCGCTATTTCAACCATTTTTGACCTAATTCCTTGTTCTCTGTTCAGTTTTCAGAATCAAATCATGAAAGGAGGCAAATCAACCGGTCCTCAGAAGAAATCGAACGCCAAGTACAGGTTTTACGTTAATTTGTTAGGGTTATGTATTTGTGTATATTGATTTTGTACTTTTGTAGGTTGGCTGTGAAGAAGGGGAAAGCTGCGAAGAATCCGAACAAGCCAAAGAGACTGGCTAGTGCATTCTTCGTGTTTATGTAAGTGGTTAATGTTTAGGTTTAGTTTTTAGTTGCTTTGATTTTTATATTTTTTTGGTTGATTGATGAAGGGAGGAGTTTAGGAAGCATTTTAAAGCAGAGAATCCCGACAACAAATATGTTGCTGCTGTGAGTGATTTGTTTGAAATTTAGGCTTTGGTTTTGCTGGTGTTTAGGTTGTTAGATAGGTTTTGATTTTGTGTTTATATGTGATTGATTTACAGATTGGTAAAGTTGGTGGGGTAAAATGGATTCAACCGAAATTCCGAATTGAAAAGGTTCCCATTCAGATTCCAATCGTAATTCTGAATTTACAGATTGAAGGTTGAAGATGAAGTAAATTAGGGGATTAAAAGGGGGGAAGACAAGTGGGGAGGTGAAATGACCATTCTACCCTCATGTGCAGTGCACATGACATAACTTAACTGAAAATTATAATTGGGTTTGCCCTAAAGGACATAACGTGCAATATTTTCATGCATTAAGTACAAAAGTCATCAATTTTAAAGGTAAAGGACAACGCCTGAAATTTGGGATAAACATAAAGGACAAAAATTGTAATTTACTCTAAAAAGTTTTATCTTTTAAAAATCTATATTATAATTTTAATTTTCTCTTTAACAATTAATTTTTATAAATAAAATTATTTTTAAATCATTATTATTTTTGAACGAACTAATCCTGGCCATACACATGTGTAAATCAATGGCCAGGATTTGATGATGAAATGCACTAGTGTATTTTACAATTTGATGATGAAATTCTAGCCATACACGTGTATAAATCAATGGCCAGGATTTGTTCACTCAGTTCGCAAATACAATAGTGTTCACTTTAGAACCCCACCCTATATATATAAGGTGGGGTTTGGCTACAAAGTCCATTTTTCCTACAAAGTGTACACAGTCATAAAATACCACAATTTCAGCCATAAAGCACACTCAAAACCTACAAATAACAGAGTGAAGATCCCCAAAACACAATATCCAAACCTTAACAGTCCAAAAAAAACTTCAAACACACAATCATAGAGCTATGAATATAAAATACAACATGATAATTAACGTAAAACACACTAATGTTAGTCATTCAATAATCAAAGCCTTATCATCCAAAACACAACACAAAACCCACAAATACGGCGTTTTAGTAATCTTCACTTTGTTATTTATGCGTTTCGAGTGTGTTTTATGTTTGACATTATGGTGTTTTATGACTTTTTACACTTTGTAGGAAAAGTGTACTTTGTAGCCAACTCCCACCATATATATATATATATATATATAGGTAAAGAGTATGGTACAAATAAGGTTATCGTACATTACACACGCGAGAATTTGAGCCGTACACGTGTCCTGATTCAGTTTTTATTTAATAAGGTTAAATCAGACAATTAATTCAGTCATCTGAGGGAAAATTCGTCTCTTCATTCAATCAGCGAGATGTTCGTTACACTAATATCCCGGTAATTATCATTCGAATCAGTTTCAAATTTTTCATAATTCTCAAATTGTAGTTTTCGTTCTTCTGTGTTAGGGTTTCATTCAATTGTTTTTTTTTTCGATGGATCCACAGAGCAGCACTGGACGAACAGATGTTGATTTTGAAGAAATCCGACCGATCGGTGATCATGCTCAATTATCTGCATATCAGAGAGTTTCGATTGAGGATGTTTTAAATCCGCCACCTGCAAATCCAAATCCAATTGCAAGTACAAGTGATCTAAACGAGTTTTTTAATGGTAATTATGTTAATTCAGATATCTAAATTGTTCGTATACTTGTTTTTTTGTTTAATCGTAGCAATGATTTTATATTTGTTGTAGCTGTTTTTGAAGTTTGAATGTTGATTATATTTTTGATATGAAAGTAACATGCACAAATTCGCATGTTATTACTCTTACAATTCGCATTTGATTTTTTTCTTTATGCATTTTCGCATGTTACGGTATAATAAATCGCATATATAAAACAAATTAATCAAAATCATCATTTTCGCATGTTATTGGTCATACAATTCGCATGTGTGTTTGTTCTTTTATGATGAAATTAATATGTCTCATGTACTAGTCCGATAATTCGCACGTGTTTTTGTTTTCTGATTTTGGTTCTTGTAGATGAAAGGGTTTACACTCCGGAGGTTCAAGCATCAGCTACACCTGTTGTTGGAATGCAATTTATCTCTATTGAACAAGCATATGCGTTTTACCAATCATATGCTAAGTTAGCTGGTTTTTCTATTCGGAAAGGTGGTGAAGTACACAGTGGTGGTATAATCAAAACTAAGTATTTTGTTTGTTCTAAAGAGGGACATAAGCCACTGTGTATTGACGATCGATCGAAGTCAAAAAAGCAATTCAAAACAAGGAACAGGGGGACTATTAGAACTGGATGCAAAGCTCAACTTATGATTTGCACTGTGGATGGTAGATTATATAGAGTAAAGAGATTTGTTGATGGCCATCATCATAAGTTTGTATGCCAAGATGATATTCACATGTTGCCAGCTTACAGACAATTGTCAGATGTCCAGGAGGAGTTGGTTTGGGAACTAGGCACTTTAAACCTTGGTCCTGTCAAAGCTTTCCATATAATGAGGAAACGTTATGGTGGTTTCGAGAACGTTGGTGCCACGGTTGATGATTGCAAAAATTTCAGGAAGCGAATTAACAGCTATATAGGAGAATATGACGCTGACATGGTGATTAATAGGATGACTGACAAAAAACAGTATTTAGCTGATTATTCGTTTGAATATTCTGTTGATGATGACAAACGGTTAACTGGTTTGTTCTGGGCTGATGGGTTATGCAAGCTTAACTATATGGAATTTGGGGATGTGATATCGTTCGATGCAACTTTCAAGACAAACAGGTAAGTTTTTCAAGACAAACATGTTTTTTTACTAATTTTCGCATGTTATATGTCTTCATGAGCTTGTAATATCGCATGTGTAGACATGTTGAAGAATTGATGTTGAGTATATCGCATGTTATACTGTTTGTTTTCGCATATGATATCTGTCTTTTTCGCATGTTTTAAATGTGTTTTCGCATGTGTTTGTTCAGGTACAAGATGGTGTTTGTTCCATTCACTGGCATTGACAACCACTGTCGAAATGTAACGCTTGGAGCTGGGTTGTTGGCATCGGAGAGCATTGAATCATATAAATGGCTTCTGAATTCATTCTTAAAGTCATTTGGTCGGCAGCCAAACGTGGTAGTGACGGATCAAGACCCTGCTATGAAACAGGCTATTGAGGAGGTTTTCCCTATCAGCAGACACAGATTGTGCTTGTGGCACATAATGAAAAAAGTGGCAGATAAGGTATAGCATGCTATATTGTCTTTCGTTAGCGTTATGTTTTTTATATCATGTTATAGGCTGATATAAAAAGCATTTATTGTTATAGGTTGGACACGAGTTGTGCAATAACGATGAGTTTAAAAGGAGGATGTGCGACATTGTATGGACTGATTCCATTGAGCCCGAAGAATTCGAGAGACAGAGGAAGTTGGTGATGATTGAGTTCGGTCTCACAGAAAACAAATGGATTGATGATATGTTTGTGATGAGATCCATGTGGATTCCGGCTTTTTACCGGCACGAGCCAATGTCGGGACTTATGAGAACAACTTCAAGATCAGAGAGTGAGAACCATTTTTTTTTGCCAGGTGGCTAATTCACAACTCACTCTCGTAGAGTTTATGAATCATTTTGATGGTGCAATGGATGTCCAACGTTTTAATCATAGAAAGAATGATCATATTTCATGATATACTGAGCCTGCTGATTTGAGCGGAACTTCTTTGGAAAAAGATGCTGCTAAGAGATTCACCAGGTCTATATTCTTTGATCAGCAAATAGAGATTTATGGTACAATTTCTGAATGTCTGCCGATGGACACCAAAGTAGAGGGTCCACAGATCAGGATATTGTTGAAGGACTTTAAAGCCCATGGAGATGGTTTATTGGAGGTATTATAGCATATATATTTCAAACATGCGAATTTTGATAACATACATGCGAATTTCTTTTTTTTTTCAGATGATGATCCTGCAATATACGATTTTGGTTTTGTCATGCGATTTTAAATTTTATTCATTTACACGATTTTTTAGACATGCGAATTTGTTATGTTACACATGCGATTTTAATTTTTAATATAATTTTATTTTTTGGTTTTTCCTAGGTGTGGTTCAAGAATCTTGAAAATGATGTAACTGCACAGTGTAGCTGTTTGCGTTTTGAGCAGTATGGGCTGCTATGCAAACACATCTATTTTCTTTTCAAGATGTTTGGTGTTAAAGAAATACCAAACAAATATGTTACGAAGAGATGGACGAAGGATGTGGTGCCGAATGAGTTAAATGTGAAGTACAATCTAAATGTGGGTGGCAAGGATGTGCAACACAAGGCTAAACGGATTGCTCGTGAAATCATCCACACAGTGGAGTATTTGGTTAGCAATTTGATTTCCGACCTTGATCAACTTGTTTTAGTGAGGGATCAAATGATGCAGCTTAAAGAGAGAGTTGATCAGAGTCGCATAACCAAGCAACTTGATCCAAAATTTGACCGATTTTCAAAGTTGATTGGTTATCAACAACCAGTAACTAATGCTCCTCCGACTGTCCGTGTGCCGGCTGGTATAAGAAACAAAGGTCGCGACTCGCATAAAAGGATTAAATCTAAGAAGGAACAAATGATCAGCCGCAAAGGGAAAAGGTCAAGGACATGTAGCGTATGCAATGTAATAGGTCATGATATTCGGACTTGCAAGATTCTGAAAGCCAAACAACAAGGTAAACAGCAAAAAAAAAAAAGATGAAGGGCGTCCAGATTGAAAATGTTCCCAGAGAAAAAGACAATGAGGTTGAAGACGACGAAGAGGAAGATAAGTTTGAAGATTACAGTGGTAGTAGTGATGATGGATCTAAAGAAGAAGATCAGTGGGAGGAGGTTTCAGAAGATGATGAGGATGAGTAGGTTTTTCTAAATGTACATGCGAATTCATACGAAACACATGCGATTTTGTATTCATCTGTTTATATCCTTTTCTCATGCGATTTTAGTATATAAATATGCGATTTTATATGCTTCAGTTTATAATAATTCTTACATGCGATTTCACTTTTAGTACATGCGATTTTGAGTTATCTAACACTTTTAGTACATGCGATTTCACTTTTAATACATGTGATTTCACTTGTTTTTTATGTGACAGATGGCAATATCATTCATGCGATTTAATATTTATAAGCAAACATAATATGTGTTCAAAAAATGTACCCCAAATATAAATATAGTTGTTATTGTCTAACACAGCCACAACCACAAAACGATTAAAAAGAGAATTTAGTTACTTGAAGCAAAGATTTTGTCACGTTCAGAAGAGCTGAACTCTATCTTCTCCTTCACAGTGTTTAGAGCATCTGTCAGGAAAGAGAAGGCTAAGTCATCAGCTCGAGATTGCTCATTTATGTGTTCCAAAGCTCTATCCTTGAAGCTTGATGGTGGTTCTTGAAGTAGGCGTTCCCATATATCTTGATTTTTCTTGATTTGTTCAAGAATTTTTCCCTGCACATCAAGAACAAGATGAGAAGAGTTGACATCGGTGCTTAGTTCTGTCAACGTGCGAATTGACAATAGCTCTTTGATTGCAATGTTTTTGATTTTTTCATCATCTTCAGATGCCATTTTTTGTTGGTCTGTTTGTGTTTGTTCTATATATGTCTTAATAAGTAAGTTAGTTGTATCTGGGTTTTTTATTTTAATATAGTAAATTTATTATGTAGGTAGGGTGGTAAGTTCAGTATTATTTATTTTAAAATTGATCATTACATGTCAAATTACAGTCACATCGGTAATAATTTAAGGTTTTTTTATATAAAATACCTCTAATTTAGTTTTTAAGATTCGTTATTTTTTTTTGCATTTTTAGGAGAGTAATTTGAAAGTATTTGCAGTGTTTTATTCAAAATCGCATTTTAAACATAAACAAATTCGCAAACTTTAAGAAAGCAGAAGATAATTCTTTTTTACTGAAATCGCAAGTGTTAAAGCATGAATTCGCAAATTATATGAAATTTCAAAGATTATTAACTTTTAATTGTAATCGCATGTGTATTGTCATGAATTCGCACCTTATATTACACCGTTAGTGTTTTCGCATATAATGTTATATGAATTCGCAAACTTTACAAAAAAACACCCTTTCTTTTTTTATTTTCACTCTGCATCATCTTCTTCGATAGTCGGTCCATCGATTTGTTTCAGTTCTGAATTTTCAAATTCATCAGAAGTTCAATTCGCAGAATGATATGATGAATAGGAATCGATCGTTTTTTGAGTAATTGTTATATTTTCGATTACGTTTTTTATTAAGAATCTTACGTTATGATTTTTGAGGTTTTGTTTGCTGATTACCAGGTTTTTTTATTTCGTAATGGACGATTTTAACCTTGGCGGTTTCATATATATATGTTTATTTGATTAATTTAATAGTTAAACACGGGGGCTATTTGAGATGATCTGACGGCCGTGGTTATAACGTACGTATTGTACGATTAGGCATATTGTATGATAACCGGCTTCTATATATATATATAGGTCAATTATAAAGGGAAAACCTTATTGAGTTGAGAAAACTTTGGAAACTCAACATTGCTTGTATTTTTGGAAGTTTAAATTGTTTTACGAGTTAATTGCTCGGATGGTCCCTGTGGTTTCAAGTTTTTTCACGTTTAGTCCCCACCTTTTGAAAATAGCAGGTATGCTTCCTATGGTTTTTTATTTTGTTACTCGGATAGTCCCTGAGTAAATGTCAGTTAGTTTGGAAATAACATGTATGCTCCCTATGGTTTGTCATTTTGTTACTCGGATAGTCCCCAGAGTAAATGTTGGGGGACTATCCGAGTAACAAAATGACAAACCATAGGGAGCATACATGCTATTTTCAAAAGGTGGGGACTAAACGTTAAAAAACATAAAACCACATGGACCATCCGAGCAATTAACTCTTGTTTTACAGAATGCATGCATAATTTGTTAACCGACAACTGTTGTCTTGTACTGTGCTCGCAACCAAAGATCTGAGAAAGGTGGATTTGATATCTTGGATTAGGTAAGGGAAGCATATTATAGATTTTCTTTATAGAGAAAAGCACATATTAAAATAGGTGGATTCTTATTTCATTCACACACACATTTGGTTTGAATTTGTTTCCTCTCAAACCATTGAACATCGATTTTGTATTCAATGAAGCATTAGCCATCCCCTTTTGCATTTACTCACTCCAAACCAAAAAAAAAACAAACAAACATGGATCAACTCCCCGCCTCCCGATGATAATCCGTTTGATGAGTCATCTTATGAGCTCACCCACACATCTTGTGCCTCACAATCTTGAATTTGAAGTTAACGTCCAGCCCTTGTCAGTTTGTTCAGACAACACACTTAACCCAACAAGATCAACTTTTTTTTTGTTTTTCGTTCTGCGTTGGATGATGAGATCTGATTTAGTTGATAGGGTTTAATTTATGTTCGTTTGGTTTGTATGTTTGAGAGTTTTATGTGTGGATAGGGTTAAGTTTCCTATGCTTGCTGGTTTGCAAGCATTGAACAACGAGGATTTTGAAAGAATCAACCATACAGTTGACACATAATCGATAAAAATATTGGATTTTTTCCTTTTTCGCATAGAACGACAAATCGTCTTTGTGAAAAAAAACCCTTAAAAATAATTGCCAGTACGTAGTTTTTTGAGAGCTTTTGTTTGAAACCCTAAATCAAATACATGTTCATCACAAATATTAGAAAAACAGGATCCAACCACCGGTAACATACCTGATTTTCACTGAAATCGTTTGGCTTGCAACCTTAACTCATTTACATGTTCATCTTAAGAGCGGTACTTCAGGGACGAATTATTTGTTTACTTTTGCAGAAGAACGACGATGAGAGAAGAGAGGGTATTTGTGTTTAGGGTTGTAGTGAGATAAAATCTTTGAATGGATTTTATCTGTGTATTGTGTATGGGGATACGTGAGGGTAACGGAAGTGGAAAAGTATGAATTGTTAATACAAACCAACTCTAACCAAACTATAGTAGTCGACTTTTATGTGACTGATGTAAGTGTACTCGTGTACAAGTTACACTGATGAACATATAAACAACTTGCTGAAACTACCCTTCTCTTGTCTTTTGCCATTTTCCAGTGTTATTTTAATAATGAAAATTGGATTATTTACTATAAATAAATGAGAGTCACAGATCTTACTAAATCAATAGTTGAAACATAGTTTTTAAAGTTTTCTCAATTCATCAGGGTTTTCTTATTATCCTTTCCCTTTATATATATATATAGAGAGAGAGAGATAAAGTGTACTGTACAATATTCCTTATCGTACATTACGTAAGATACAATCTTAGCCGTCAGATCATCTTCCCGAATTGAAATCGCATGTTTTTTTTTAACAATTTCACATGTGATAATTTTTGATGAAATTGCATGTTTTTTTTAACAATTTCGCATGTGATATTTTTTTATGAAATAGCATGTTGTTTTTTTGTAACAATTTCGCATGTGATAATTTTGATGAAATCGCATGTTAAAAAATCAACATGCGAAATTGTTACAAAAAAACAACATGCGATTTTCAATGCGGGAAGATGATCTGACGGCTGAGATTGTAGCGTACGTAATGTACGATAAGGGCATTTGTACGTTAACCTAACCATATATATATATATATAGGGGATAGATCATGAGAAAACTAGTTTAAATGAGAAAACTAGTTTAAATGAAAAAACCAAAAACCTAACTAAAAAAGCCTAAAAAACATATCAATTTTTTTTTAATTTTTATAAAAAATCGCAGCTTTTTATGCATGTAAAAAAAATTTCAAAAAAAAAATTAAAATTTTTTTTTGTTGTATTGCACATGTGCACTATTACGGATATAGTGCACATGTGTAGTACACATATAATGCACATGTGCATTACAACAAAAAAAAATTTTAATTTTTTTTATATATAAAAACTAGCGAATTTTTTATAAAAAATTGAAAAAAAAAAATTGGTAAGGTTTTTAGCTTTTTTTTAGGTTTTTTTAGTTAGTTTTCTTATTTATATGTAGTTTTCTTATGATCCTCTCCCTATATATATATATATATATATATACTAGTATTAAGTCCCCGCGTTGCAGCGGTTATCGTAAAACTGTGTCAAGTCGTACCAATGTTATATCACTATCAGCGATCACCAACATCGGAAAAACTCGTAAAAACAAAATAAATAAAAACGAAAAAAATAAAGCCGAGCGAAAAGCAGACGTAAATATTTGAATCATGCATGCTCGTTGCTGAGAAATTAAACTGAAACGTAAAACATAGAAGAAATAACTAAGTCAATCCAGGACTCGCACGTTGCGAAGAACTTCTCAAATGGAGAAATATTGATGTATTGCGACGGGCCAAACGGGAAAAAATACACGAAAAAATGTTGAACCCTACACGCACGTTGCGGTGCGTTAACTCACAAAATTTAGAACGAAACAAAAAATTGGGAAATGAAAAGTATGGTTGTCCAAAATTGAAAAATAAAAAGAGTTGGGATTAAATTGCAAAAGATGAAAAGATTTAGGTTAAAAGTAAACAAACAAAGGGTCTAAATTGCGTAAGAGTAAAGTTTTGGGTTAGAAATGAAAAAAGAAAAAAAAAACCCTGTACATGAGGTACAACACCAAAAATTACAAAAAAGTTAAAAAATTTATTTTTGTAAAACTTGAATAAACTATTATATTAATAAAGTAAACTCTAGTTAATGGTTGAATACTTATTTATTATTTGTATAATACACGATATGGTTTCAAATTATTTATCATTCTTTGATTAGTTTAATATTTATAAATTAATTATTTTCATATTAGTTCAAGAGATATTAATAATTTATTAGATATTAGATTTAGATAATTATAATATTATTAGTTGAATTTATTAATATTAAAATAAAGATAAGGATAAAGATAAGTGATATCTATATATTAGTTTATTAATATTAAAAACAATATATTTAACAAATATAAATAAAATTTATGAGGTTGAAAGAGAGAAGGCCATGTGGCATTATTTGTAGTCTTTTATTAATATTTAGATAGTTAAAAGGATGCCAATTACAAAATAAAGGTATCTCGTTTTGTAATTAATTTAGACTCGCCGTTGTAACTGTATGTGTATCTTAGAGATATTGTTATAACGTAAGATCTCAAAATTTGGTGTATAATATTTAAGATATTTTTTGATCCCATATTTATAAAAGAATTCTCCAATTTCTTATGGGTGTTACTTGGACTAATATGTTGATAAATGCCAATGTTTTGAGTCAAAAGTGTAAATATAAAGGTTTGTGGCCAAAACTAAATAAAAGGGGCTTGGGGGGCTAATTTGTGGCTGACTTGTGTAATTAAACTGATGAGCAAGGGCGGAACTAAGGGGGTCAGAATGGTCAGTTGATCCTCCGGTCACCGGCCGGCCATTCAAGCTTTAATCCATTATCTAGTTGGTTTTCGAATTGTGACCCCTAGATTTTTAGTTGAGCAACAAATGAAGCGAAAAAGAATGAAAGAATACAGGTGAAGAAATGGTCACCAGAATAATTCTAGTACGCACCATAGTTACAGAGGGTGAAGTGAAAACTTAATCTTAAAGTGAATGATAAAGATGATGTTTATAAACATGTAATAATAAAAAAAGCCCCGAGCAGGGAGCACTATTGGTGGTCAAATAGTTGTACGGTGTTACTATTCTCTATCTTTTCAAACTTTTCAAAGTGCAATATTAAACAAATAATAATATAGAAATAAACAATGATAAGAATATTTAACGTAGGTCTTTAATGTTCACAGTTATATATATAACAAGAGAAAATTTCATTTTTCGTCCTTTACGTTTCAACGAAACTACAGGCGGTGTCCTTTAAGTTTAAAAAGTACATTGGCTGTCATTTACGTTTGCACATGCTTACAACTGGTGTCGTTTTGACCTAACCTAGTTAAGTTTTCTTGTTAAAGGCAGTCATGTGTCACTCACCGAAAGTCTAGGGCATAATGTGCAATATTTTCAAAAACTGTTCTCTGTCTCCCACTTGGACAACCACACCACCACTCCCACCCACCTCCATTGCTATCACCACCACCACCAAATCCAGAAACATCTATATCATTCATCGATTCATCAATTCCCTATTCAATTTGCTGATTTGAGTTTGAACTTGTATGTTCATCTTCCAAGAAAGATAATGATCATCATCATCAAAACAATAACTATGCAGTTTCAATTCCAAAGAATAACCAAACAAACTGACAAAATCAGAATCCTACAAACCCATGGAAAAACAGTCCATCTATATCTTACCATTTAACTTTTACCCACAAAACAGACCCAGACGCAGGGAACGTGCCCCCCAACTGACCGGAAATTGAATATTCCGACAGATCTTTTGAAATCCTTCTTCCTTCCAGTTAATCATCGTCTGGTTGGCCCTCAACGACTCCTTTGATTTTTCTTTTTTTTCCCTTACGAGAACCCTTTGGCTTCGAAGAGGTTGACATGATGAAAATCACGAATTGAGAGTAAAAATCAAAAGGCTAGAAGGAGGAGATAAGAAAGAGGGGAAGAGATTCGTGGAAGAGGAAGTGAAAATATATCTCTTCGAAGAGGTATGTCCTCCGATATTTATACCCATCGCATTTAATGCGATGGGGAACAACACCAGCAATTGGGGAGTACCATCCAATGAAAGCATGACACGTTACGCACAGAGAACTGAAAAGTCGCCACTTTAGGGCGCGTGGCCGCCACGCGCCTGACATCGTCGTAAAAAGCTAATTGTCACACTGACGTACCCCCTGCAAAGGCGACTACTACACTTTCTGATACGACAACCACTTCAACTTGCAGTGCTACAGTGACATGCATCACCAACCTGCAGTGCTACAGTGACAGGTGTCACCATCAACCTCACCAACCACAAACACATGGACTTAACAAGAAACTTCACATAGAAGAAACGTTATGTACCATTTCCATGCGCCGATTTGGCTCACTCCCGTATGCCATTTCCATGCACTGACTTAGCTCATTTTTGCACGCCATTTCCATGCGCTGATTTGGCTCACTTCAGTACGCCATTTTCCATGCGCCGACTTGGCTCATTTTTTGCACACCATTTCCACGCGCCGATATGGCTCACTTCCGTACGCTATTTCCATGCGCTGACTTGACTCATTTTTGCACGCCATTTCCACGCGCCGATTTGGCTCACTTCGGTACGCCATTTCCATGCGCTGACTTGGCTCATTTCTGTACGCCGTTTTCATACGTCAATTTGGCTCACCTCTGTACGCCATTTCCATGCGCTGACATGGCTCATTCTGAACGCCAGTTCCAAGCGCTGACTTGGCCCATCTCCGTACGCGTTCACATATGCTGACCCAAATCACTTGAGCATGCGTCTCTCGAATAAAAGAATGCTTTATGAGTCCAGAGTCGTTCCCAGGCGATAGACTCATCTAGAAACCACACTGGACAGGGGGACTTGAGGAGGTATGGTCCCAAACCACGTGCGAGCAGGTATTAGCAGGACTACACCACTCCGAATATACGATCTTACCACACAAGACGATCTGGAAGGTTCTAGAAGAGTACACCTAGCACAGAAGGATGATCCTAGCAGACAAGAAAGGACGACAGGTGTCACCAATTGTAAGACGCCAGCACCTGTCACAAAATCCTCATAGGTTAGTGAAGGACAAGCCGACAGAAAGTACAAAAGGACGCTAAGCTGGGACGAATGTCCATAAGCCACGTCACCTCTAGTACAAGACCAGGCCTGGTTATGTTAGAGGAAACAAAATGGATATTCCCCCTGGTCGGACAGCTTGCAAACACCCAGCTGGCGTCCCTTCTCCTTCTCAAATCTCCGGCTATAAATAGAAGGCTCAACCTCCAGGTTTAAGGATCCGTTTTCTTACTCTCTCAATCTATACACACACTTATATCCTCAAAGCGATTACTTATTCTCACGCCGGAGGGTGGTTACAAGGAGAACCCCCAACCTCTCCTCCTTATAACGAGTTCACCGGTGTTGTTCCTTTTGTAGGATCAGTAGGAAGAATCAGACTTATTGTTGAGTGAAGAATAGAGATTGACTGTTATACACAAGACGAACTGACTGAGTAGCTTAGTGTTACTTAGTGTTTCTTCATGTTTCAATGTAACTAAATGTTTATGTAGTGTTGTTTTATACATGATTTTCATATCAATAATGCAACTAATCTGTTATAATTGTCCAACTACACTAACAAATATTATTTTGTTTTAATATGTATTACTTCCTTCGTGTACAAAAAGGTTACATACGATATTTTTATTAAGCCAGGGGGTGTGGTATACTGCCCCTGGCCACATCATCGTTGTTAGCGCCATATGGCGCCCTCACCCATCCCCTGCTCCCCAAAGGGGGGGGGGGGGCACTACCCATGCTTCGCCAGCCTAGTAACGAGCGTTTTAGCGGGTTGATCGAGGTATTTGGTCAAATATGACCGTTACCAAACGGTCGAATATATATAAAAAATTAATTTTTAATTTTAACACTATAAATATACTACCCCTTTACTCAAATATTCATCCATTCTCCATCTAAAAACTTTACAAACTCTATCATATTCACACAATGTTTCCCAACAATCAAAAACCCGTAGGATCCCAACAATCCTTTTTGGGGTAATTTAGCAAACGAGCAAAAGAAAGATACCGAAGACCTACGAACAGGTGAGGTTGGGTATTATCCGATGCCACCTACCACCCCAACCTTGTAACGGTTCGCATTCTTGTACTTTCCTTATTTAGAAAATATTATTGTAATTCTATTTTTTGAAACTTGTATTTGTATTGTACCCTATTTCTTTTCAACTTTGTAATCCGAGACTATTTATCATAATGAAATTCAAATATTTTATTCACATTTATGTTATACATTTTAGACTTACTTACATGATTCATACTCAAAATCTATGTTTAAAACACCATTATACATGCTTTATACTTGTATATTACACGATTTTACTTGTTACATCGAAAAGCAGCTAAAATACGCAAAATAATCAAACTTAAACCTTCGTGAGAAGGAAGAAGCCCTTCGCACGAAAAGGCCCTTCTCTTCGTATGAAGAGCCCAATCATCCTAACTCCAATCGCACCAAGCCCCTTCACACGAAAGGCCCAATCGTCCCAAGCACTCCTTAACCCTATAAATACGTGCCTAACCCCATTCATTTCACTTTCCCATTCGCTCAAACACTCTCAGACACTCTGAAACTCTCATTTTCGAGTAGAAGCATTTCAGTAATTATTTCTTTCATTTCCTTTATTTTACTTTTCTTGCATTTCATTACATTCCTTTAACTTTTCTTCAATTCATTTCGTTTGCCACACCTCTTGGAGGGCTTTCACGAGTTTGCCTTGGCAAACTAATGGTGAAACCTCACCACTTTTGAGGTTTAAACGAAGATTTAAAAATTTTGATTTTAAACTTGTTCTTGCATTTTTTTTTTACTTTCTGTTACAAAACTCGGTGGAATCTGGTACCACCAGGCTCACAACTCAGTTCATAGTTGCGGGTTTGGGTTAGGGTTAATTTGCATCAAGAAATGGACTGTTTTGGTTGAATCAAAACAGTCGTTTTGAATAAATCACACCCACTTCGCACGCGTGGGCAGTCCCCTTCGCACAAAGGGACTGTGTCACGTGTTTACGTTTTTTTTATTTCTTTTCAAGTTCATCAGTACAGCAAATGTTGAAGTCATCTTAGATTCACCATCCTCAATATGAATAAATCTAAGTCGTGACAGAAGTGTGAACTATGGGAGCCTTGGCTTTCCAACCTAGTTCCACCAATTCATTTGCGTACTGTACGAATGAACGCCAAATATTCTGCTAGAAACAAAGTAAGCTAACCCCGCCTCGCCTCCAACATTTGCCATGTTGGGTATGACTCGCCTGGGTTATTCTTATTTGACTGTTTGGATATTTTATTCACTATTTTTACTTTCTATAACAACTACTATCACTATACAACGTTAAATCGGTTTACGAATAAAGTTTTACGCACAAATCCATGCACAACAGGTCCAGTCGCATGAAGCAGAAGTCCATTCGCACGAGTAGGTATCCCACTCGCGCGAACAGACTTCCATTCGCACAAAGGGTCCAGCAACTTAAATTATTTTGTACTTTTTCGTGTTTAAAGTGTGATCCGACCCTTTATCACATCAGAACACTCATACCTTCGTTTACCCGTTGTAGGGTAACCTCGGTGTACCGACCCTCATCCATTCGACTCTTGGTTTAGTGGAAAACTACGCAAAACCGTGAGTATAGTCGATCCCATTTCAATTTTATATAGTTTGGGTGCAACATGTACACATTATACAAAATCACGTAAACACAATTAAACGTGTTACAAATCACACTCTATCCACTTTAACATGAAACTTGTTTTATTCTTGTTAATCTCACATGCTATGTATACTTGTGTCTGTATGCTCATTAACTTTGCAACCCAACCTTAACAATTATAGCGCTGTAGGAGTAACGCCTCGCCCGTATTCTAGTGGTATTTTAAAGTAAACTATGTTACACCATCTTCGTTTCGGCGATGTTTGGTAATCACGATTGCGTTAAATTCTGGTTTGACATATAGGTTACACTTGTTTAGTATGTTAGTAATAGTATATACATTTATCATGTTGGATACGAGTAAACTCTTTACATTATTCTGCTATGTTAGCAAACTTGTATACTCGCCAATTTTATATTGATCATTATGTTAATACATGTTGCAGGTCGCTAGTTGATGACATGAAGAAACACATTTAGGGTGGATTTAGATACACACCTTAAAGATAAACTTATGTTATTATTTCGTGATGATGGTTTGCAACTTGATGTATTTGGTTTTGAACAATGTATTTCATTTTAGTACTCATGCAATTTGAATTATTTAATTATTGTCACAATTAGTGTTATGATTCTTGAGCAATCTTTTTTTGTCTCACTTTGATGTTTCCGCCATCGATTGGGGTGTGACAAACCTCCCTTCATCCGATGAAGGGGTATGGTCCCAAAAACCTTGCGCAAGCGCATAGGAACATGCCACAACCTCATTCCAAAGATGTCACAACCCCCGACCCCTACCCCGGGAGCGGTGTCGCGAGATCAGATTAGTGGTATCGGTGTTTACTAATTTGGCAGCAGAAATTTACATCAGGACCGTAGTTAGGAAATAGTTTATCAGAGTAAAACACCATATTTTTATAAATAATAAATACATGGGAAAAACCCAAGTTTCCATTACAATATGTTTATAGGGATAAACCCTAATTTATTTAAATAAAACTTCTTTCTTATTTAGGTAACTTTTATAGCCACTTTTCCAAACCTTAACAACCCCTGTCCACGACAGGTGCTGAGTCCAAACTATAGTACTATCGTTGCTAAGGTGTCAGGAAACAATCACTGTGTAAACATAACATACTAGCATTCATCGAATAACACGTATAACATGCAAGAGCGGTTAGCGTATAAAAGTGTTTGCATTGTGTGTCGATTGTGATTTTGATATAAGTAACATATGTAACACCCAAAAGTGCATAAGGTAAAAAGGGATCGAGTATACTCATAGATCGTGTTTAATGAATAAACACAGTCTTTGATTAAAGGGAGCGCTGGAGAGTTAGCCTAATCAGAGAACGATAGTGTAAGCGTTGAATAATGCGTTAAATAGTGCGTCGGAGCGTTTGAGTGGCAAATAGTGATCCGGTCGGATGACCATCCGGACTGATGACCATTCGGTCGGAGGGTTGTCCGTTTGGGATGGATGTGTTTGTGTATGAACTTTGAAGTTTTCGTTGTAGCATTTTATAAAGCATGGAATGTCTCTACTCCTCAGGTCGTCCGGTCGGACAGTCATCTGGACGGATGGCCGTTCGCTCGGATGGTGATCCGAGTGGGGACATTTCTGTTTTGGAAATTGTTTAAGTGTTTAAAGTCACAAGTCACCTGGTCGGATAGCCGTTCGATCGGATGGCTATTCGTCCGAGCGACTGTTCGAGTTGAAAAGTTTGTAAAATCAGCTAAGTTAAAAGATTTTATCGAGACGATATGACAACGTGTTAAACAATGGAAACCGCACCAAGCCTAGCTCATCCGCTCGGACGGGAATCACCCCATTCGGTCAGATCGACTGTTTAAGATGAAATTTCATGTTCAACCCGTGAATCGGTGTCTCTTCATTAGAAATCCATTCTCAGTCCGCGTCTCCACTACATAATGAGTAGTGAACCCGAACGAGTCCAAATTCTAACGGTTTTGAGTGAAAAGTTAAGAATATTGAAGAAGAGTTTGAAACACTTGAAAGATGTTTAGATTTAGGTGAAACAAGTGTTTAAACCTTGTAGAAATCCCTTAGATCTTAGTTGTTCTTGGTGGGACGAGGTCATACTTTGGTGTTCATGAAAACCCATGATGACGTCATCTTAGAACAACCCGAATCAGGTGGATTTCATGGTGAAATTGTGAGATTTGTTGGTGAAATTGATGGGAAAGTGTGTAGAGATTAAAGAAGTACAAGATTTGAGCTGAAAACTTACAAGAATCGCGAGGAATCGAGAGAAAATAGGCTGAGAACGCACTGGGTCGGAGGGAGCTGTCACATCATGAACAGTGATGTGACATGTGAGGTATTTATAGGTGAAGAGGAGAGAAAGGCGGTGCAGGTGAGGTGGGTCGGAGAGCCTTTCGATCGGATGGCCATCCGATCGGATGGTCATCCGGTCGGATGACCATTCGGTCGATTGGTCCTTCGATCGGAGGTCTTCTGCGAGTTAGTTTCCGATTTTTCGTTTTACACGTTGAGCTTTGTGTTGCGTTTCGAGTAAGTGATGCGATAGTATTACACATTAGTTACACAATTACCATAACTACTAAATAACATAAAAGTACAACTTATCCTTCGAGTCCATGATGTGATTGTGTTGTGATAGGGTTGCGGTTGCGTTTGCGAATAATATCCCCAATACATATAAGCACACACAAGTAAAGCACATAATAGCACACACACGTAAAACAATATCCAGAACCTGTAATTCGAATTGCGATGCGATAGCGATGTGATGGCCCTTAGTAGATTAGCGTTTAATGACGTTTATCGCATTGTTGCTTCACATATTAAATAATCGTAAAACAAAATAGCGTTAAGCAAAGGATCGATTATCGCGTCAAAGAGTACAAGCAATAATTAAGTCAGAAATGACAGATCTGATTAGCAATCTTTTCTTCCTTTGACTTTGACTTTTACTTGTATTTTGACTTCCAAAAGTCGGGGTGTTACAGCCTCCCCTACTTTAGGAAATTTCGTACCAAAATTTAAGGCACAGGTGTAACGAATAGTTGTGGATACTTAGCCTTCATATCACTCTCGACTTCCCAGGTGAACTCGGCGCCGCGTTTGCCTTCCCAGCGAACCTTCACAATGGGAATGCGTGAGCGTCGGAGCTTCTTGGTTTCTCGGTCCATGATCTCAACTGGCTTTTCCACGTAGTGTAAAATTTCATCCACTTGTAGATCCTCAAGAGGGACATGTAAATTCTGGTCGGCTAGACACTTTTTGAGGTTCGAAACGTGGAAAGTCGGATGTACATTGTTGAGTTCCTCCGGTAATTCGAGTCTGTAGGCCACTTTGCCAATTCTCTCCAGAATCTTAAAGGGTCCAACATATCGAGGCGCTAGCTTTCCTTTCTTTCCGAATCGGATCACTCCCTTCCAAGGTGCAACCTTTAGGAGTACGTGATCGCCAACGTCAAATTCAAGGGGCTTGCGGCGTTTATCAGCGTAACTCTTTTCACGACTCCAAGCTTTCAGTAGATTGTCTCGTATTTGGAGGATCTTGTCAGTCGTTTCTTGCAATAACTCAGGACCGGTAACTTGCGCATCTCCGATCTCGTGTCATACAATAGGCGATCGACATTTTCTTCCGTATAATGCCTCAAATGGTGCCATTTGAATGCTAGAGTGATAATTGTTATTGTACGAGAATTCGACTAAAGGTAAATGCGAATCCCAATTACCACCGAAATCTATCACACACGAGCGAAGCATGTCTTCAAGGGTACGAATCGTGCGTTCAGTCTGACTGTCGGTCTGGGGATGGAATGCGGTACTAAGATTGAGAGTAGTACCGAGAGCAGATTGAAAAGTTTCCCAGAGGCGCGAAGTGAATCGACCATCGCGGTCAGAGATGATGTGACGAGGTGTCCCGTCTCGACAAATAACTTCGTCGGTATAGATCCGTGCTAATCGTTCTACCTTATAGTCTTCCCATATCGGCGGAAAGTGGGCGGATTTAGTAAGGCGATCAACGATAACCCAGATGCTATCGTGACCTGATGGCGTGCGCGAGAGTTTCGTAATGAAATCCATAGCTATACTCTCCCATTTCCACATAGGGATCTCGGGTTGCACGAGTAAGCCAGAGGGTTGTTGTTGCTCAGCCTTGACCTTTGAACAGTACCTGTAGCGAAGGTCCTGTAGCCAGAGGGTTGTTGTTGCTCAGCCTTGACCTTCGAAACGTAGATAGCGATATCTTTTTTCATGCCCGGCCACCAGTACCTGTAGCGAAGGTCCTGGTACATCTTATCGGCACAGGGATGAATGGAATATCGAGACTTGTGGGTTTCGTCTAGCAGAATCTCTCGTAAATTAGTGCGTTTGGGAATCCAAATTCGGTCAAGATAGTGAAATATATCATTCGATTTATTCACTAGTTGTTCACCGTTTTCGATAATCCTTTCTTTCTTCAAGGTGTGTTCGGTAAAACAAGCATGTTGAACGTCGCGGATAAGAGCTTCGAGATTGTGCTGGGCTTGAGTATTATGAACGCTATGCAAATAGCTTCGTCGACTGAGAGCATCGACAACGACATTTGCTTTGCCTGGATGGTAGCGAATCTCACAGTCGTAATCGTTGAGAAGTTCAACCCACCGGCGTTGGCGCATATTCAGCTCTTTCTGGTTTAAGATGTGTTGCAGGCTCTTATGGTCGGTGAAGACCGTACACTTGGTACCATAAAGGTAGTGTCGCAAAATCTTTAACGCAAAAACAACTGCACCAAGCTCGAGATCGTGGGTTGTATAGTTCTACTCGTGGATCTTAAGCTGACGAGAGGCGTACGCGATAACCTTATCCCGTTGAATAAGAACACAACCGAGACCGAGGTTAGAGGCATCGCAATAGACTACTAAGTCGTCGTTTTCGTCAGGTAATGCGAGCACAGGAGCATTGCAGAGCATGAGTTTGAGGGTTTGAAAGGCTTCCTCTTGTTCAGTTCCCCAAACAAAAGGTTTGTCCTTGTGCGTAAGTGAGGTGAGATGGACAGTGATCTTCGAGAAATCAACGATGAATCGGCGATAATAACCCGCCAATCCGAGAAAAGAACGAACTTCGGACGGGTTCTTTGGTGTAATCCAACTCTTAACTGCTTCGATCTTCGCGGGGTCGACGTGAATACCTTGACTATTTACAATGTGACCGAGAAATTGAACCTCCTCAAGCCAAAATTCGCACTTGGAGAACTTGGCGTAGAGGCGGTTTCCTTGGAGTAGTTCAAGAACCAAACGGAGATGTTGCGCGTGTTCGACTTTTGACTTAGAATAGATCAGGATATCGTCGATAAACACGATAACGAAACGGTCGAGCAAGGGTTTACACACGCGATTCATTAAATCCATAAAAACTGCGGGGGTGTTAGTAAGACCAAAGGGCATAATAACAAACTCGTAGTGACCGTATCGGGTTCGAAAAGCGGTTTTGGGTATATCTTCCTCTTGAATTCGTAGCTGGTAATAGCCGGAGCTTAGATCGATCTTGGAAAAACACGTAGCATCTTGCAATTAGTCAAACAAATCATCGATATGAGGCAAGGGATAGAGATTCTTGATAGTCAGCTTGTTGAGTTCCCTATAATCGATGCACATCCAGAACGATCCGTCCTTCTTTTTGACGAAAAGGATAGGTGCGCCCCATGGAGAGGTGCTAGGGCGAATGAAGCTTTTATCAAGCAATTCCTGGAGTCGACTCGAGAGTTCGCGCATTTCGGATGGAGCGAGATGATAAGGTGCCTTAGCGACAGGATTAGCTCTAGGAATGAGGTCAATTCGAAAATCGATATCATGAGATGGCAGTAAGCCAGGTAAATCATCAGGAAAGACGTTAGGAAAATCACGAACCACGAGCACCTTTTCCATTGCCTTCTCTTCCTTTTCCTTCACCGCTACTACGATGTGTGCCAAGAAAGCTTTGTATTCCTTGCGGAGATACTTGCTGGTTTGGACACATGACATGAGTTGTAATTTCTTCGAAACGACTTCGCCATAGACACACAATTGATCACCGTTTGAAAGGGAAAAACGGATCATCTTTTCAAAACAAACAATTTTGGCATGATTTTTGTCGCAAGCCCCGGCCCCTATTTCCTGGGATCGGGTGGACGCGAACTCAGATTTAGTGTATCATTGGTTAACATTATTTTTCAGTGGAAATTTCATCAGGACCGTAGTTAGGAAATATTTTATCAGAGTAAAATACCACATTTTTTATATTATTAAACACATGGGTAAAACCCAAGTTTCTATTACAGACAGGTTTATAGGGATAAACCCTAATTTATTGAATTTAAAACATCGTCTTTATTAGGTAACTTTTATAGCCACATTTTTCCAAGCCTTCAGTGCTCTCCAGCTGGCTTCTAATTGGCTTTTATATTTTGTTACCTGAAACGCGTTTTAAAAACATTTGTCAGTGGGAAATACGGGTGAGTGAATCCCAGTTTAATCAGGAAGCAATTTATCCTTTAACAGTATTGAGAGCGATTATAATGTTTATATTTACACAATTACTCATTCAGTACTGTCAATCCTGACTGGTGGGTCATATTACACATTGGCTAGCTCGTTGTCCAATGGTAACATGTTCCACATTTTGTATACAAAACCCCAACATACCGGCAGTAATTGAAGAATTACAAAGACTCAATCACTGCTAATCACATTGTAAATTATTTAAGGTTTTGTAAAAACAATTGGTAAAAAGGTTTACAAAAAAAGGAGATTACTCACATTGCTACTTTAGACTTTTCTTGGTGGATTCCTGGTTATAATCTATTAATTAAACAATGCATGTGTGTTAGTATAATAACCCAATATTTACATTATTTATACCCTCCCCGAGACAGAACTCCAACGACTACGTCGGGAAGAGCCTCGACAGCCGTTACGGAGCACTAGATCAATCGGGCAGCGTATCTAATACGTAACCAGGGGTTATGATACTTACAACGAGGCAGAACTTCACTACTTTAGTGGGTATAATACCCGTTTATAACTTCTATACTACAGAAAGAGAGAGAGAGAGAGATTTTCGTTTTTGAACATCAGAGAATGAAGGCCGATGCTCCCAATTTATAGGAGCTGAGCATGACTTCCTCGCGGCCCGCGTAAGCCGAAGGCTTAGCCTTCATAGCCCACGACATAGGGGGAGTAGGGCCTAGCTATGACCAGTTAGCAGTATAGGTTCGACACACAGCCCGACACGTGGCAGCACCAGGTGCGCCCTGACCTTGAGCTGCCGCGCCCCTCGTAGAAGACCACTAAGGTCTTCGCGGCCCGCGAGCGATCCATAAAACTTGATTTTTATTTATTTTTAATTATATAAAGGTATTTAGGGCCAAATCTCGTATTCGGGGCGTATTTTAGGACATATAGGGGTATTCTAAATATATTAGGGGTGTCGAAAATAATTTTGGAGGATTGTTTTATCCTCCCCACCTTGTTTTAGAACTCGTCCTCGAGGTCTACTGGAATAGGTGGGGATATTTCCTCTGCATCTCTGATTCAAGTTCCCAAGTGTACTCTGGTCCTCTCTTGGAATCCCATTTTACTTTAACTAATATTAATCTTTTGTGTTTAAGATTCTTGACTTTCCTGTCTTCAATCTGTAGAGGCTTTTCTATGAACTTGAGCTTTTCATTTACCTCTATATCCTTAAGAGGTACCACTAATGTTTCATCGGATAAACACTTTTTGATATTACATACATGAAATACGTCATGTATTCCTGCCATTTCCTCTGGCAATTGTAGCTGATAAGCTACTGGTCCTATTCTTTTAATAATCTCAATACCTGGGGCTTAACTTTCCTCTCTTAATGAATCTTACCACTCCTTTCCAAGGAGAAACTTTTAATAAGACTTTGTCTCCTACCTGAAATTCCAACGGTTTTCTCCTGTTATCAGCATAGCTTTTCTGACGATCGCTTGCTGCTTTTAGTCGTTCCTTGACTTGAATAATCTTGTATGTTGTCTCTTGTACTATCTCTGGTCCAGATAATTGCTTTTCTCTGATTTCTGCCCAACAGACCGGGGTTCGGCACTTTCGTCCATAAAGTGCTTCGAATGGTGCAACATTGATACTGGTATGATAGCTGTTGTTGTAGGAAAATTCTATTAATGGTAAGTGATCGTCCCAATTTCCTCCGAAATCAATTACACAAGCTCTAAGCATATCTTCCATTGTCTGAATCGTCCTTTTACTTTGTCCATCCGTTTGAGGATGATAGGCGGTGCTTAGATTTAGCTTGGTTCCCATTGCTTTTTGGAAACTTGTCCAAAAATGAGAAGTAAAACGGCTATCTCTATCCGAAACAATTGATAAAGGAATTCCATGTAATGAAACTATTTCATTTACATACAACTTGGCTAATTGTTCCATACTGAAAGTTTCTTTCATTGCTAAGAAATGAGCTGACTTTGTTAGCCTGTCTACAATTACCTAAATTGTATCATTACCTTTTCTTGTCTTGGGTAGTTTGGTAACAAAGTCCATTGTTATCAATTATCATTTCCATACAGGCATTTCCAATTGCTGTAACAAACCTGAGGGTTTCTGGAGTTCAACTTTGACCTGTGAACAAGTTAGACACTTGGTAACATAAGCTGCTATATCCTTTTTCATTCCTATCCACCAGAAATTCTTTCTTAAGTCTTGATACATTTTATCACTTCCAGGATGTATCGTATATTTAGACTTATGGGCTTCTTCTAATATTTTGTTACGTAGGTTTCCTAGTTTAGGTATCCAGATTCTTTTCTGATGGAATCTCCAAATTCCATCTGTTCCTTGTTCTAATTCTTTAATCATTCCTTTCAATTTCTCAGTATCATCCTTGCTTACTGATTCCTGTGCCTTTCTAATCTGTTCGTATAAATCTATCTGCAGATTTAAATTAAGAGAACGTACTCTTTTTGGTTTTTCGTGATATTTTCGACTTAAAGCATCAGCTACTACGTTAGCTTTTCCTGCATGATACTAGATATTACAATCGTAATCACTTAGTATCTCCATCCAGCTTCTTTGTCTCATATTTAACTCTTTTTGCCCGAAAACATATCTTAAACTCTTATGATCAGTGAAAATGGTAAACTTAGAACTGTAAAGATAATGTCTCCAAATTTTCAGGGCAAAAATTATAGCTCCTAATTCTAAATCATGAGTTGTATAGTTTTCTTCATGATTCTTAAGTTGTCTAGATGCGTAGGCTATAACCTTTTGACGTTGCATTAATACACATCCATAACCTAATTTAGAAGCCTCACAATAAATTACAAAATCTTCAGTTCCTTCTGGTAATGCTAATATGGGTGCGTTGGTTAATGTTTTTGTTAAGGATTCTAAAGGCTTCTTCTTGTTTTGGTCCCCATTCACACTTAACAGACTTACAGGTTAGTTTTGTTAAGGGAATGACTATTCTAGAAAAATCTCGGATAAATCTTCTATAATAACCGGCTAGTCCTAGAAAACTTCTAATCTCTGTTGGTGACTCAGTGTGACACCTGTGTCACTTCAACCACCAAAAAAATACCAAACCAATGAAATATTATATTTCATACTTGGAATTTGTATAAATATGTGTATCGTTTGCACATATCAATTCTTGTTCGATTTCGAGCTCTAAATCGCTTTCTGGAAGGTTATACGCGAACTGATGCGTAAATATAACCAGTTTAATGCAACAAACACTCCGGAACAGTTACATAGGCTTAACATACCTTAAATAACTTTTACATAACTTAGAAATAAGTTTTGAAGGGTTTGGTATGCCGAAAACAAGTTTATTCACTCACAGGGACTATTTGCGTCCAACGGCAAAAATCTGCCGTTTCGTAAGGCAACGTATAGTCTGGAACTTGATCATAAGCTAAACATACCATAAATAACCTAAACATAGCTTAGAAATAAGCTTTGAGTGGTTCGGTGTGCGAAAATATGCTTATTTGATCTTACATGGACTAAAAGTGTCAAAAACGACGTAAGTTTGCATTTTCGCGCATATCTTACGTTCTGACCACATATGGACATCCAATATTTTTGTACACACTAAAATATTTTTGTTTTAGTTATCGGCATGCAAAAATACCATTCGTCGCTTAATTTGGTTCGTTTTCGCATCCGTTCGAGTTTCGTCATAAATAACCGAACAACGTGACTGTATGACCAAACGAACCGACATCCGAGATATTTCCGAGCATATTTCAGGTCCCCTACACTTTGACGACCTTGTAGAGCCTTGAAAATGGCTTAACGGAGGTTAAATACGTCAAATACGCGAGTTTGGGTGTGCAGGGACCATTTCTGCCATTTTGGCAAACTTTATGGGAACTGGCACATGGTGGCGCTGCGCCACCACCACCTGGCTCTGCCGTGGCGTGACGCCATGGCCTGATCTAGACAGAAATCTCATTTTTGTGCAGCAGATTGAAGTTCAGGGGCCATTCTTGCCATTTCTTTGTGTGGTAGCCAAGTTAGCACCTCCCCAAGCAAATTAGCTGGCCCATAACACTTGTATGGCTAGGATTTAATGCTTGATGGCCACATAAACACTTGTTTTGATCTTGTGAGTTCACTACAAGTATAAATAGCCTAGCATTTCATTTGTTGCAACTCACACTTGATCTAAATTCTCTAAGTTGAGGTTTTATAACTTCATACCTGAGAATTATAAGATCAAGTTCAAGCAAGGACCCTTTATAAGCTTCCTTCGTTCTTTTATCGCTTTCTTAGCGTGAAAGTCAAACAGTGTTTGACTTTCTTCTTTGACCAGTCTTTGGTCAACACGAAGTTCGTTTGAACTTCGCAACGTGAGCGTAATCACGATGGTTATGGTCCCTAGTGACTATACCTACTGATTACCACGTTGACTAGGCGTAGTGACGAGTCGTAGTTTCGGTCAAAATGCGCATTTATGCGTATTTTGCAACCAAACTACTTTAGGGTATCAAAACACTTTGTTTTGATATCAAAACCTGTTTTCTAACTTAGTTAAGCATGTTTTAACATGCTTAGCTCATCACTTTTAGTTTAGTTCTTGTTTAGAGTCGTAAGTCAAGCGATCTAAACCACCGCTTAGACTTTCGAACTCGACCCGTTTGGTCGATCATTAGGATCCGACCAAGCATGTTTAGTGATCATAGTTGTATAGGGAATAACCTTCCAAGGTTATACCTTATGGTCACGTAGTTTAAGTAGTTGTATGATAAGTAGTTTATATGCCTTAGGTAAATGACCAAAATGCCCTTTTCACGCATAATTGGATTTTAAGCATATGTAACCTAAACATTTGTCACCTAACTAATTATGCAACATAATTAAACATGATTAGGCATATAATACTTGTCATAGGACTAGTTAGACGTCTCGAACGCGCATTTACGCGAACGACACGTTAAAGTAGCATAAGCTACCTTAATGGGTCGTGACGGGTCGAAAGCACTTAGGATAGGTTCCGATCTAGAAGGTAGGCTTTGTTAAACCATATTACATGAGTTCCAATACTCATTTGGTTTACAAGACCTCATTCTATCCAATCTTCCGACTTAGGTCCGGGTTATTTACATAGTTACCTATATTAGGTGCCGTTTGATTCCGTGATCCCTCTAGCTTTTCTTGGTTGTTATACAAGACTCCTAAGCATCCTCAAGTGAGTACATAGTCCCCTCTTTTATTGTTTTCAATGTTTTGGGGTGAAGCATGTGTACCTATTTGTTATGTTCATGATTTCAAAGTATAAATTTATTATACGTATTAGTACTTATCTTTTGACAAACTGGATGATTATTTACGGTTTAAACACTAATTTTTCCAAAGATTATAAAATTAATTGTTGGATAGTACTTATTTTATGTTCACCAACCGATTGGTAGTATGATATAGCGCTATATGACTAGACACCCCATTCCTGTTGTCATGGAATGTCAGAAACCAATATTTTTATCCAAATAGAAATTGCCTTTGTGGTATTTCTATAGTCTCAATTGGTGTAGTTTAATGCACTAAGGTTTGGTTGAATTCTTAAATCACATTTTTATTGTATATTTAATTATACTCCCAAAAGTATAGTTTGATATGCTCTCATGTGTGATATTGTACAAAACCAACATATATTTTGATAATCATTAAAACATAGTTTGATATGTTATTTATAAAACCAAAACATATTTTAATATGTTATTATTAAAACCAAAAGATATTTTAATATGTTATTAATAAATCCAAGGTATACTTTTGATATACTACTGAAAATTATTTTAACGACTAAAGTATATTTAATATACTATTTGTTTAACGATTGGGTTTTGGTTAGTGTTTAGATAACGGGACGAGTGTAATGTGATGAAAACATGGTAGATACGCCGCTGGTACTTCTTATATATAAGTGTTTTCATCACATCACATACCGTGGCGTTATTTAGTACACTTGGGTAAACGATTTTGAAACTGAAATATATTTTGATATATTACTTATTCGATTTTCTTAAAACCAAAGTATATTTGATATATATACTATAAACCTTTTTATGAAAATATTGTTTTACAAACAATATATTTTATACAAACTTATTTTACTTAATTATTTATTTATATCATCTGATTTTCTTATTACTTGTTATGTGATTTATAAAAGAAAATATTTTAAGGTTCATGACTATTTTTTATTAAATTTTTTTTTTCTAAACTTACAAGTCATGAATCCTAATTATAATAAAACCTATGTATCTCACAGGCATTTTTATGCTGACGTACCTATTTTTTTACACATGTTTCAGGTGCTGTTATGTGATGACTATTGATGCATGCTATACATAGGATGGACTCGTGCCTTAGCGACTTTAAAACTTGAAAGATAATATTGTATTTATCTGATTTGTAATAAAAAATGAGTTCAATAATTCAATAAAACGAAACTATTTAATCCATGGTTGTGAAACAATGATTCTGTTACAACACTCCCCGACGTTTCCGCCACGATTTGTTGTTTTACGTGGTCGGGGTGTGACACTCAGGGGTTTTCCATTTAGTAATCGCTTCAATCTTTGTGGGATCTACATGAATTCCTTCATGGTTGACTAAATGTCTAAGAAATTGCACTTCTTCTAACCAAAACTCGCATTTTGAAAATTTAGCATAAAGCTTTTCTTTTCTCATCAAATTTAGAAGTGCATGCAGATGTGCTGCATGTTCCTCTTTACTTTTAGAATAAATTAGAATATCATCTATAAAGACAATTATGAATTTATCCAAATATGGCTTACATATTCGATTCACCATGTCCATAAGTGCGGCTAGGGCATTGGTTAAACCAATGGGCATGACAGTAAATTCATAATGGCCATACCTTGTTCTAAATGCGGTTTTAGGAATGTCCTCTTCCTGTACCTTTAATTGATGATATCCTGAACGTAAGTCGATTTTAGAAAAGAATCGAGCTCCTTGTAACTGATCAAACAAATCATCGATTCTCGGTAATAGGTACCGATTTTTAATCGTGACTTTATTCAATTCACGGTAATCAATGCACATTCGCATTGACCCGTCTTTCTTTTTGACGAATAAGATCGGTGCTCCCCAAGGTGATGAACTTGGCTGTATAAATCTTTTTTCCAAGAGTTCGTCTAACTGCTTCTTTAACTCTTGCATTTCTGCGGGTGCCAAACGGTAAGGTGATTTGGCAATGGGTGTTGTTCCTGGTAACATATGAATTCTGAACTCGACTTCTCTATCTGGCGGTAGTCCTGGTAATTCCTCTGGAAATACATCTGAAAATCGAGATACTACAGGGATATCTTTTAATTCCTTTCCCTTGGTGTTAATGATTATGGAAATCATATACACTAATGATCTTTTTCTAGCATAACTTGCTGTTTTCATCACAGTGATGAATTTCGTAGATCCAGATGGCTTATCTCCTTTAATTGTGATCTTTTCACCCTTTGGTGAATTTACTTGGATTGACTTTTGATCACATAAAATACTGGCTTTATTGGCTATTAACCAATCCATTCCTAATACAGCATCAAATCCTGCCAGATTCATTGGGTAAAGGTTTGCAATAAACTTTTAATTTAAAAATTCTATTCTTGCTCCCTGCAAGATTTCGGTAATCTTAATGGTACTAAACATTCTTGTTGGGGTTTAGTTAATGGTTGATTGAGAAGTTTGCAAAATGAAGTATTAATAAAACTTTGGTTTGCACCAAAGTCAAATAATACTTTGGCAAAAATATCATTAACTAAAAATGTACCGGAAATCACGTCCGGAATCATTTTGGCTTCTTCTGTAGTCAGAACAAATGCTCTAGCATTCTTAGTAGTCTTGTTGTTTGTTGCTGGAGCTAATTTCGGACAATTTAGCTTGATATGACCTTGCTCTCCATAGTTGTAGCATATCTTGTTGGTAGGTTTCTTCCTGCAGTCTTCTTCCTTGTGTCCAGATATTTTGCAAAAATTGCAGTCTACGGAGCATCTCCTAGAATGCTTCCTTTTGCAATACTTGCAGTAAGGTGCAGAAGTAGAACCTACATTTTTCCCACGGTTGGAATTACCGTAGCGAAATTCTTGGATAAGCTTTTGAGCTAGGTTCTTCCTCCGGTTTTCTTCTTGTGTACGTACCAGTTCATATGTCAAGGTATTAGCTAGTTCTACTGCTTCTTCTATGGTTTGTGGTCTAGCTCCCTTGACTACATGCCTAATTTCACTGATTAATCCCCAGATGTAACGGGAGATTAATACTGGTTCAGGTGATGCTAGGGTTGGCACTATTCTAGCATATTCGAAGAATGTAGTAGTGTAACCCTTACTATCTACTCTAGTCAATCTTAGGTTTAAGAATTTATTTGCTATCTGTTCCTTTTCATTGGGAGGACAAAATTTTCTTTCTATCGTATCCTTAAACTCGTTCCATTCCATACCATAAACTCTGTCACATCCTCTAGATTGGAGGATAGTGTTCCACCATTCTAACGCTGCATTTTTAAATAGATTGGAAGCAAACATTATTTTATCTTCTTATGCGCACTTGCTTATTTTTAAGACTGCCTCAGTCTTTTCTATCCAGCGTCGAGCTGCATTTGCCCCTTCATTACCAGAGAATTCTATTGGTTTACAGGACCAGAATTCTTTGTAAGAACAACCATAAGACATGGTTCTTCTTCTTTTCGGAATTGGCATTTGAAAAATGGGTCCATTGTGCACGCTGTGACTAAGTTCCGTATGGGTTCGCTTACTCCCATTACCACTTTTATTATTATTTTCCGTGTCCCTAACATTTTGGATTATAGCTGGCATAGCATCTCTAATTCCTTGGGTTACAATGTGTCGAATTTCACTGTTATTTATTTGATTTTCATTATTCTGGTTTTCCGGATTTGCTACTTCGGCCATCTGGATTTTAAACAATTACCAAGTATTAATATCGTATGAAAATATCCAATGCAACAATCACACAACAAGCATGTTGATCCAAAATCGTCGAACATTGCGACTTACTCTATTTTATATTATGCATCTATATTTATTACAAATACAACTGGAATTAAAATACAATACTAATATGCATCACTAACCACAAGATGGTCTATACTACAATATATTATTATTATATATATATAATTTTTTTTCAAAGATACACACATATATATATATTTATTATTATTATTATTAGTGATAGGGATTCATCCAAAAGTCCATATTACGCTCATCATATTTCCAGACGAGTCGTTCCCCTATCTGTCTCATCTCCTCTCTTCCATCTAAAATCTCCTCACCAAAGGTTCGGAGTTCTTGCACTTTCTCTGTGCTCATGGGTGGTGCGGTTGCTGGTATTGGGTCTGGGAACTGGGGTATGGGTTCTTCGTAAGGGTAAGGTGTCACACCCCAACCGATGGCGGAATCATTAGGGCGTGGCACTGAGCGAAACAGATTGTTCAAAGAAATTCCATAACGACTAAATTACCAAATAGTTTAAATGTTAAGTCCCATACCATAACCCATAAGATAATCTAGTTATTACAGACAGAGATATTCTTCAAACAAATAAAACATGTTCCGACAACTCAGATTTTCAAATAAAATAAATTGTCTTTGTTTCTAGACTCTTTCCTAGCCTCGATTTCACAGCAAGCCAAGCATTCTAACATCTTAAGCACCTGCCACATACGTTAAAGTAAAAGTCAACACACATAGTGTAAAGGTGAGCATACAAGTTTAATAGATATAATAGAGTTCGAAATTGTTTACGCATAACCAGCACGTACAACGAGTGAAATGAAGCATGTAAGTTATCAACATGATCCTATCAATACCAATGACTGCGGGTTGACTGCGCAAGGCAGTTCGTAATACATATTCACCACTGTGAATCATGTGATTAATTGTCCTTAACAACCCCTGAGTGAACAGGTGCTGAGTCCAAACTATAGTACTACCGTTGCTAAGGCAGGTAAACAGCAATCCATGTGTAAACATAACAAACAAGCAATCATTGAGTCACGTATACATGCAGTAGCGGTTAGCGTTAAAAGTATTGCGTAGTGTGTTCGATGTGATTTAGAATAAGTAACGTATGTAACACCCAAAAGTGCATAAAGCAAAAAGGGTTCGAGTATACTCACAGAAATGATGGATTGAAGGGAGCGCTAGAGCAGAATTAGCCTGATCAGAACGATAGCATAAACGATAAGCGGTGTGTAAAATGATGCAAGAGTACCAAGGATCGGACGGTAATCCGATCGGATGGCAATCCGATCGGATGGTATAACAACCCTCCTGAATATTTTCTGACACCCTAATATATTTTAAAATATCCCTATATGTCGTGAAATACACCCCATACGTGAAAACCGAGCCTAAAATACGTTATGCCATTAAAAAATAAATTAAAAACAAGAAATTTAAGTTGAGGCGGGCCGCGTAAGCCACCCCTCAACCTTTACGCGGGCCGCGACAGGGTAAAAGGTGGCGAAACCCTGGGCCGCCATGTGGCCCAACACATGTCGAGCCTACTAGCTGACCCAGATCACCTACGCTGTTGACCAGCGTTGACGCGGGCCGCGAAGCCCCTGTCTGTGTTTTACGCGGGCCGCGAGAGGACCAGAATCAGGCCCTATATAAGGAGGCCTCTGGATTTCATTTTTCGTCGCTCAGATTTCATTTCTTTCTCTCAATTCTAAAGTGTAGGCATTATACACGGGTATAATACCCCCTAATTAACGAGGTTCTGCTCCGTTGTAAGTATTATAACCCCTGCATACGTATTAGATACGCTGCCCGATTGATCTAGGGTTCCGTAACGGCTGTCGTTGTTCTGCCCGACGTAGTCGTTGGAATGCCGTCTCGGGGAGGGTATTACTAATGTTAAAATGGGTTATTATACTAACACATGTGCATTTGTGTAAATTATAGATTGTCACTTGGAAACGCTAAAGGATAATCTAAGACAGCAATGTGAGTAATCTCCTTTTTGTAAACTGGTTTTACAAAACCTTAAATATTTTACAATGCAATTTAGCAGTGATTGAGCCTTTGTAATTCTACGATTATTGGCGGTATGTTGGGGTTTTGTATACAAAATGTGAGACACGTTACCATTGGACGAAGAGTTAGCCAATGTGTAATATGACCCACCAGTCAGGATTGACAGTACTGAATGAGTAATTGGGTAGATATAAACATCGTAATCTCCCTCAATACTGTTTAAATTAAATTAAATTAATGTTTCTTGATTAAACTGGGATTCACTCACCAGTATTTCCCACTGACAAATGTTTTTAAAACGCGTTTCAGGTAACACAATGTGAAAGCCAATTAGAAGCCAGCTGGATAGCACTGAAGGTTTGGAAAAGTGGCTATAAAAGTTATCTAAATAAAGAAGGCGTTTTATTTCAATAAAATGGGATTTATCCCCACAAAACAGTTTGTAATAAAAACTTGGGTTTCATCCCATTATGATTATTTATATAAAATGTGGTGTTTTACTCTGATAAAATATTTCCTAACTACGGTCCTGATGTAAATTCCGCTGCCAAATTAAATAAACAAGCGATACCACCAAAACTGGCTCGCGGCAGCCCGCTCCCGGGATAGGGGTCGGGGGTTGTGACAGAAGGTGGAATCAGAGCCATGCCACTGGTCTAAGCCAAAGAAGTGTTCTGCTGACACTTAAATTTTAAAATTCCGTGTTAAGAAATAACTTATGTGATTATGTGTTTTTGTGTTATTTTACTATTTATTAGTTTACAGTATGGGTAAGCAAAGAATTTCGAACATCTATCGTCAATTAGATAGCTCACCAAAAGATAAGGGAACCTCATTTCAACCAAATTCCTCAGGATACTCAGCAGATACTGAGGAAGGAATATTTATTCGTAAGGCACAGTCTGAGAAACCACATACCACTAAGAAAAGAAGTTGGATTATTAGAAAAAGTCAAGAGAAAATAAAGAAGTCACAACCAAAAGGAGTAATGATTAATAAGGAAACTCAGGAAATAGGTAATAACCCACCATGGGAAGATAAATTAGATGAACAATGGGCAAATCTCTACATGTTAGCCACTACAGCAGTAACTACTAACTTATATTAATAATTGAACCACCAACCCAGTACCCGCACCCATGCCACCTATGAGCCAGAAAACTTTAAAGGAACTTTGCCTATTAAATAAACAACCTAGTCGAGCAAGGAGATGGAATAAACCTTACATAAAAGCATGTTAAAGCATAATATTCCTAGATAGATTAAAATAAGTTACGAATGCATAACCAATAGTATATTTCGAATTTCAGTTGTAGTTTGTAATAGATATATATATATATATAAATCGCAATGTTCGCCGTTTTAATCAATCTGTTTGTATAATTGTACTAGATATTAATACTTGATAAATGTTCAGATAAACAACGAAGTGAACCAGGAAAACCAGAATAATGATAATAATGGAAACCTAAAAACCTAACACCTATAAGTACAAGAAATTTTAATACCTTAGTATAAGCTTCAAAATAAGCTAATTATTTGTATAGATAAATTGTGATGGATGTTGGTAGGCCATGAGGATGATAACTAGAAAAGTGCAAATATGATAAATAAGCAATAACACTTGGCCACTGTTATATCTTGTTTATTAGTATTACTCGATTTTAGAATATAATCTATGATGAAAATTTGTGATTCTAAAGTATGGGAAATACAATAATAATTACCTCTCCAGCAAAGCTAGGTATGATATGGTAAATACTCCAGCTTGTCCGGGTAAGATAAGGATACCTCTCCGGTGAAACCGGGTGCGATGGGGTATATGTTAATAAAATCACTCCAGCGATGTCTGCCCTATTTTTAGGAACGTAAACCTATTATACATATTGACCTTATAAATAAGGCATATATGAAATATATGATTATATAGATATGTATATCTATAAGGAAATTCGAAAGCCTTAATAATTGACCCTTAAGGATAAATCATGAACAGGTATGAATTTAGATTTATCAGAAATCTCTCGTGTGTATATCTATAAATTCTGATGACAAACATTATTTTCGTTTGATCATCAATCTATGCGACAAGATGAATGGCAGTAACTCTTTAAAGTTGAAATGCCATCACAAGTATAAGAATTCCCCTTGCATTACTATGAGAAACCTGTAAATTAAATTTAGCTACGGTGACTAAAGCACCTAAGAAAATGCTAGAGCATTTGTTCTAACTGAAGAAGAAGCAAAGATGATCCCGGATATAATCACTGGTACGTTTTTAGTTAATGATGTTTTTGCTAAAGTATTATTTGACTCTGGTGCGAACCAAAGTTTTATTAATACTCCCTTTTGCAAATTACTCAATTAACCATTAACTAAACTTCCACAAGAATGTCTAATAGAGACAGCCAATGGGGAAACCATTAAGATTTCTGAAATCTTGCAGGGAGCAAGAATAGAAATTCTAAATCAGAAATTTATTGCAAACCTTTACCCCATGAATCTGGCAGGAATTGATATTGTATTAGGAATGGATTGGTTAATAGCCAATAAAGTCAATATTTTATGTGATCAAAAGTCAATTCAAGTAAATTCACCAAAGGGTGAAAAGATCACAATTAAAGGATATAAAACTTCTAGATCCACTAAATTCATCTCTGTGATGAAAACTGCAAGCTATATAAGAAAAGGATCTATAGTGTATTTGATTTCTATAATCACTAACACTAAAGGAAAAGAATTAAAAGACATTCCAGTAGTGTCTCAGTTTTCAGATGTATTTCCAGAAGAATTACCAGGACTACCGCCAGACAGAGAAGTTAAATTCAGAATTCACCTGCTACCAGGAACAGCACCAATTGCCAAAGCACCTTACCGTTTGGCACCCGCGGAAATGCAGGAACTGAAGAAACAATTAGACGAATTGCTGGAAAAAGGATTCATACAGCCAAGTTCATCGCCATGGGGAGCGCCAATTTTATTCGTTAAAAAGAAGGACGGATCGATGCGTATGTGCATTGATTACCGTGAATTAAACAAAGTCACGATTAAGAATCGGTATCAATTACCAAGAATCGATGATCTGTTTGATCAACTACAAAGAGCTTGATTTTTCTCTAAAATCGATTTAAGATCAGGATATCATCAATTAAAGGTACAGGAAGAGGATATTCCTAAGACCGCCTTCAGAACGAGGTATGGTCATTATGAATTTACTGTCATGCCATTTGGTTTAACCAATGCCCTAGCTGCATTTATGGACATGATGAACCGAATATGTAAGCCATATTTGGATAAATTCATAATTGTCTTTATAGATGATATTCTAATTTATTCTAAAAGCAAAGAGGATCATGCAAAGCATTTGCACGCACTTCTAAGTTTATTAAGAAAGGAAAAGCTCTATGCTAAGTTTTCAAAGTGTGAGTTTTGGTTAGAACAAGTACAATTTCTCGGACACCTAGTCAATCATGAAGGAATTCATGTGGATCCAACAAAAAATCGAGGCAATTACGAAATGGAAAACCCCTAAGTCACCAACTGAGGTTAGAAGTTTCTTAGGATTAGCTGGTTATTACAGAAGATTTATTCAAAATTTTTCTAGAATAACCATTCCCTTAACTAAGCTAACTTGTGAGTCTGTTAAGTTTGAATGGGGATTAAAACAAGAAGAAGCCTTTAGAATCCTTAAGCAAAGATTAACCCATGCACCCATACTAGCGTTACCAGAAGGAACTGAAGATTTTGTAATCTATTGTGATGCTTCTAAATTAGGTTATGATATATGAAAATCAGGCCATTTTAACCGTTGAATCTTGTTCAATTGAGAAAAGAAGGTGTAGAAATAAGAAAATGAGATGAAATCAAGCTGAAATTGGCAGAACTCCTCCTCCTGAGCTCTGATACCACATGTAGGATCGTGTATGAACCCGAAACGAGTCGATCAGAGGCGTTCTACACAATATGAAAGGCGGAAACAGACATATTGTGTGTGATTCAGCAAGATATACACATTAACTATCTTTTATATTGATTCTGATACGATTACAGATCTGAAGACACTTCGACAGAGCTTCGCCGTCGGAAACAACCTTGCTAATTCCGTTTCAAATGACACGGACTAACATCTATATATAGACATCCTAATTCCACTTGAACATGACTCAAGCGGAATCACATTTCATACGGAATTACCATTCAAACGGAATTAGCAGTTTCAAGCGGAATTAACATAGTGATTCCGTTTGAAATGTCATGTTCATTTCAAACGGAATTACACTTTGTAATTTCGTTTGAACTTACCTGTTAACCTATTTTCTCGTTTTCCGTGCCGTGATTAATCTAATATAATGCAAGACTTGATACAAGACGAAGTCGACAGACGCATGCACCAACAGACGCCCCCTCGAATGTTGATGAGTCTTAAGTGTCGAGTCTTCAACGTCTTCAGTCTTTATCAGCCTGTATGCTCTTTCTTCTCTTTTCTTCAGCACCAACAGACTCTCCTCGAACAAATACTCTCTCCTCGGATATCTTCAGACTCCCCCTTTTGATATGCTGGGATCGCAGTCTGGCTTTTTAAAATCACCGAGTCTTCAGGTATCGGAACCTGGCTCTCTATCACTCAGAATCAGGATCTGAAACCTGCTATCCTGCACAATCTCTACCCCACAATAAATTTCACAAATTTAAAATTTGACAAATTTATAATTCACTCACAAGTAACACATCCAGAATAAATTTACAATTTCAAATCTGATAAACCACTTGTAAAAATATCTTTTTCAAATATTTTCACCCAAACCTGTTCATCATGTTCAGCACTTGGAATTTTGAAAATCAGCTTTCCAATATCAGTCGTCGAAAATCTTTTTGAATTTTTGAAAAAAAATTATGCTAAAACACACTAAAAATCTTTTTGGATTTTATGAATTTACAAAATGCATTAAAGAAATATTTACAGACACTATTTTTGTGAGTTTGTGTAAGAGGATCATGTCAGTTTATGAGACAAATCACTAACACCGTTAAGCTTTAAACATTTTCAGTTCTAAACGATTCACTTAGATTGTCAGTATACTGATCCACTTAAATTTTCACACAAAGTTCAACTGTTTCAAGATACGAGATTAATGTTTTAAACACTTAAACTTACTCGCATGTCCCACCACTTGAATATACTCCCGTATCCATATCCCAATATTCAGTCTTACAGGTGAGTATACCACAAATGATATCTGTAAAGGGTTAAATGCAAAACCGTGAGAGCTCAGGTCAGAACTTCCGTTCAGCAGAGAGATGACGGCTCGACTTTGGTATGTTCCCTTTAGAGAATCTTTTCTTCAACAGCACATGATTAGCATTTTTCAATGTTTCATCATTTTTTGTACTGAGGGCAGCGCTATATTTCAAGCAAATGCAAAGTATTATACGGGGACTAGGCCATTGCTTCCGCAAAATCAGAAGTCCCGGGATAATACCCCAGATATCACTGAGTATAAAGACCTAGTATCTCAGAATTAGGGACCTTTCAAACAAGATTTCGAGGGTTACCCATATATCCGAGAGATGTTCCCCACGATATCTCGTCACAATTTACTAAATGTGTAAAAACCTACTGGCATATCATCAGTGAGATCGTTTATCACTTTTTGACTTTCCAATTCTTTAGCATGCTGTGATCGTCCACTGATGTACTATCATTTCCTCTTTTTTACAACAAAACTCAATTTTTGCTTTTATCAAGTTTTTGACTTTTTCAAATTTTCAAATGTTTTTGGATTTTCTAAAAATTCTTACTCCCCCTAAAATTCAAACACATTTAAAGAAAATTTAAAAACAAACTGTACAAGTAAAATGACAACTGATATCAAATCTCTTCAATTCGCCATCCACTTGGCATAAACAATCAGAACTCCCCCTCACAACAAAACATTTTCCCATTGTGATTTCAAAACACTTAAGTATGTTTTAATCAAATGGTTTTTCCGGAAAATAAGTTTTGTTAAAACCAATTTTAGGTTTGGGGTTCATCATCTTGTTCAATAGTCAACATATGTAGAAAATCAGATACAACCTAATGTCCCTGATTTACTACTTGCAATTCAAACCAATTACCACTTGCACAATCAAACCTGATATAAAGAATGATGCCGATTCCTGCTTCACTCTTACCAACCTGGAAGCTCCGGCAAGTCACACTTATCCATTTAAAAAATTTCAAGAAAGATGCCGATTCATGCTCCGCAATTACCCACTTGGGAGCTCCGGCAAGTCAGGGTTTTACTTGTGAAAAACTGCCATCCAAGCCTGACCAAACTTGGATGTTTCCTCCTCAACTTCACTTGGGTAAAAAGTTGCTTTCTTAGTTTCATAAACGTCCTTTACCCCTTTAACTTTACCCTCAACCATTTTTCCAAAAATCTTTTTTCACATTTCCATTGAAAATTTTTTCGACATCAATTTCTTTCTTGTTAGAATAAAATTGATTCGAAATCTCAATCTTTCCAAATTTAAAATTTTCAGACCGCAATGGTGGAAAATTGACATCATCCAAAGGCGGAACTGAATTTTCTTCCTTTTGAACACCCTGTGGCTCCTCTGACTTTGTGGAATCAGATTCATCGCCAGATTTTACCTCAGATTTCTTAACAACCCATTTTTGGTTGTCAAGATTTACACTTCTTCTGTAAAATCTCTTTGAACATTCACCAACTTCATATGTTGAGTTTTTTAAAACCTTAAATTTTTCAGTTGGTGGTTCAGTTTTATCAACAACTATTTCCTTTAGTTTTTCTGAGACTCCCTGTTTTGTATTTGTAGACTGAGGACAATTCCATGCAATGTGACCAGCTTCATTGCATCTGAAACAGGTTCTTGTCTCTTTCTTC